>JASVER010000044.1:967997-1041878 GCA_030449065.1 Oceanodroma leucorhoa | reverse complement strand
AAAAAAAAAAAAAAGAGGAAAACAGGGGTTACCACTAATTATTTCATCTAAGAAAGGTGAAGACATTGAAGGAGGTTCTTTAGAGGCAATTGGAGGCCTATTGCGAACGGTGGGCAGCCAGATAGGGAGATGATTACAGACGGATGCTGGGGTGGGAAGAGCACCCTGGTTTTATATTGCCTCCTCCCTGTTTTGAAATCAGGGAGGCGCGTTTGCCAGCCCTGCCATCCCTCGGGGTGCTCTGAAGCTCTAGGAATGAGTGCTCTGCACATCTTCAGTTTACACTGTTTGCAGAAACCATAACGTTATTTCCAAACCAAGTACTCTGAAACATGCCAAAGGCACCATTCCTAATCCACTACGATGGACATGACTCACGGCAGGTCTTAAAACAAAATTATCCAAAGTGAGGAAAAAAAAGCATCAGGGAAATAGTCTCTTGGAGAAAGTCCTTCTCTAGTACCTGGTGAAATGTCACAAGATGTGTTTTATTACACAATTTTCCACTAAAGTCTACATGCTAGAATTGATTTCTGAGTTTAGATGAGCTGGAGACATGACAACTCACAGGAGATGTTCTGAGAAAGTCACGTATATAAATAAGCCTGAACTGGAAACCCGTTTTTTGTGGAAATTGGAAAGCAAGTCYACACCGGGGCCATCATTCACGTTACCCTGCTTATCTTGTATCACTATGCACATTAGCATGGATTATGCACGACCAGTGGCACTGTAAAATGCAATTGTTTCAATTTGGCGGGGTATCACTATTTTCTTAGARCTTATTAATGACCACACCAACTGCAGGGCTCACTCAGTGCAATCAGGATCCAAATGTTTTCACCTGCTCCTCGCATCACTCATGTAACTAAGCAAATCTTTCATCCTCAGCAGTCATCAGTACATTAGAGAGACTTGAACCTCGGCTGCGCATTCTTGCTTGCACTGAGCTTCATTCGTGAGTGGGGGGAAAAATAAGCTTCGGCTGGAGATGTCAGATCTTTAGTCACCTTTACAAAAGTATCACATTGCAATAAACTGACCACAAACAATAGCATGTCTAGATTTCTGTAGCAAACCACAAGGAATGAAAAATGGCTGACAGCAAACATGCATTCGTAATATTACAGTTGCTAAACCCTTTAAATCTGGGACCCTGAGTCAGGGGAAAAGAAGTGCAAGGAATAATTGCAAATATCCCACTTCATCTTGTGCATCATCTTGAATGGATGAAACGGCTGGCACGAATAAAGCTCTGCTAGCAAAGCATAATGGATTGCCCTCATTGCTGCTGCTGAAGGTTGTCTCTGCTCTCCTGTTTGTTCTCTCCTATCTCTTTATAAATTCAATCCAGCTATTAACAATATCCATTAACTTCTCCAGAAGATTATCTCAGCTTTAGCGACTGGAATGCAGGGATTAGAAAAAAAACCATTCGGTTTTGTTTTTAATAAAAGTATATGTTGATTTAAACTGATGGCTTTTAACATCTGTTGTGCAAGTCTTTGTGGTAATAACCCTCAGAGATTGTTGGAGAGAGAGATCATTTAGTAGGTAATAAACATCAGTGATTTCATTAATAAAATATTCTAGCATAGACATTACGAACGGGAAGAAGCAAGGTTTCCACCTGCTTAATAATTGCGCTGCTGAGGCTAAAACTCCGGCTGCTGTCGGCAGGGCAGGAGATGCCCTGGTACCTCTCACCCCAACTGCGGGCATAGCTACGTCAAGGCACATGCAGCAGAAGAGCAGCTGCATCGGGGGCTCATTGGGAAGCTCCTGACTACCACCACATGAAGCRCTGATTTCGAAATGCCTTACCAATAAGGGGTTGTCCTTAGTTCCTGACATTGCTGTAACCCAGCTGACAACACTTTCTTGGAGCACTGGATGCCTGTTAGCTGGAAAACGGTGACACAAATGGAGCAGGGAGTAAGGAAAGACGTTTTGCCAGCTGATGGGTCACCCAACCGGGTCCAAAGAACCGCAGTTCCTGGCAGAAGAGTTTAAAACCTTCTGTAGCAATCTTTTTGTCTTCCTCCACAGGGAGAGGTTTTGAACGCGATTTCCAGCCAAAACCAAATTTCTTCTGGAAGTCTTTTTATTGATCATCTGTGTGAGTGTGGAGAGGGGACCCTTGAGGGACGAACTTTTCAAACAACAACAACAAAGTTGAAACCTTCAAAGGCAAAACAATAATGGGGGAGGGGAGAGAAGTTATTTCCTGGATGGGGCTATCTTGCAGCCCTTCAGAGAGCCAGACAGAGACCAAGTGATGGGGAAATGCCCCAGCCTACATGAGGGTCCAGGTCCCCCAGCCACCCAGGCCACGTTCTGGTGCCCGTTCACACCAGGTCTCCTTTCCCTGCAACACCAAGTATCAGGGCATGAGGAAGGAGTGCTGTGCATTTGGATCCCAACCCATCATAGGACCCGGGACCCATCAGTTTAGGCACAGCCAAAGAGGAGCAGTAAGTTTTCTCCCTCTTCTCCCCTTTATCTGCTAGTCAGCAGGAACAAAAGAGCTGGCCAGCCTACTCCTGTCCTACCTGAGATACTTGTCCTATCTCAAGCCCTCCAAGGGAAGGTTCAATCCCTTTTTTGTACCCTGCTCTCTCCTCAGCAGGAAGAGAGGGGGCTTTGGGGTGCCTTTCTCCAGCCTTGGCACTGCCACAGAGGTCAGCCCTGCACATGCAGCGCCAGGGCAGGCTCTACACGCCAGCGAGAAGCACCGAGCTCAATGTTCCCCTGGAAGAATCACATGAAGGGATCGTGGTTTGGGCCAGAGCGTGCTGAATCAAAAGCATCTGAAAGGTTGTCCTCCCCGGTGGCTTTGCGGTGAGYGTAAACATAACAGCTCGGGAAACCCTTTCTGAGCTGTACTGAAGGATCCCTTTGAGGCTTCCTGCAGTCTTTTCCTCCCCGGCAGCTGGCTGAGAGGAGCCTGCTGATGCTGGCTCCCCTCCAAGACATTGATTGCTTTCTGTTTTTTTGGGAGCAGAGGTTCCCCCCTTCTCGGTGGCCAGGATGTAACCCAGGCTCCCCTACCAACCTACGGTTGTGCAGAGGAAAGAGCTACTCAGGTCTGCAGGGAGAAGGATCACCTGCCTGCCTGCACCCGCGGTCTCTCCAGCTCTGATCTCCAGCCAGAAGGACAGAAGACACTGATCTTTGCTAGGAAAAAAAAAGAGCATTGCCTAAGATTAATGAAAACAAGTTAGTGTGGGTGAGATCAAGTAAATGCCTTGGGAAGACAGGACAGTTTACACATTTTCAGATGAGCTAACAGGCCAGCCCAAAGACAGCTTTTTCTTGATCTGGAAAATTAGGCAAAAAATACAATTTCTATGACTTCCCTGGAATTACAGCTCTTGTTTGTTTTTACCTGTTACTTAGCACAAGTTCAGCATGTACTATCCCTTTTTCTCCCAGCGAAGACAAAGCCAGYTCTTGCCATCAAGGCTACAGCTAGGGAGGGGATGAGAAAGAAAGACAGATCACTCTTTTCTTTGTTTAATAAGATCTGACAAACTGTCAGTTGTCCCAGCCATTRAGGAAACTGTTATCCAACATGTTTCATGCACTGGATCTGTGACCTTTTTGTCACACAGTTTTCAGAAAGAACGTGCTGTCCCTTGACTCAGAGACGGGTGTGTTGAGGCTGTATCTAAACTGCATGGCAGACTCATGCCATGATGTAGCCTGAGGTCATGGTGACCACAGACATCCAGGACAGAGGACATAGCTGGAGTAGGAGCAGCCCATGTGCACAGATTTCCTGCCCATGTCCACCAGGATGTGTGGAGGAGAAGATGGTGCGTGCCCTGACTCAAAGTCAGGGAGCTGAGGCACAGTCCCAAATCCACTAGTTAAGACTGATCTTACCTGGATACATCATTTACATGCAGCAGCTTCTCAAGAACCACTCATGACCTTACCTCCCTGCCTGTCCTAGGGCATCCCAGGTGGTCCCACAGAGTCACCAYGGCCCTACTGTGATATTTTCCACTTTCCATGAATGGGCAGCTTTAACACAGATAGACTAGCAGAAATATTCTTTATCCATCAAAGACAGACCGGCTTGAGGATAAACTCAGTGTTATCCATAAAGTTGTCAAGAATTTTTCACAGGTTTTTTCAGGTTTTCTGAGCTGGACGAGTCACTCCTGAAGGTTTTTGGGAATGAGACAGGGAGGGGAAATTCTCATTTTTCTGTTTGACTATAGGGAGTTTTCACATTTCAAGGTGTGGGGAAGAACTGCCACCACTTTCAACAACAGCTACAAAAATCAATGTTGGTTAAAAGGTGTGATTCTTGTTTGTTGGTTTGGAAGATTGTTTTGATTCTCTCTACAAGACTAAACAATTATTTAGGCATCTAGACCATAAATAAAATGTTGGTAAATATACAAAAGATTATGTCATTTGCAACTACTTCTTCCGGTAGCTATCTGCAATGGCAGCTTTTGCCATCGATGCCTTTGCCACCCGAGTCCCCGGTTGCTCCTGCAGGCCTCTGCACTCAGCAGCATGGGAAGTAATGGTACAAAATTCAGAGAGATTTGCCATTTTAATAAGCCATTGAGAGGGGTCACTGGAATGCAGTGTTTCATCCCCTGAACACCCAAGTTGCAACCAAGCTGCTGATTTTCTTTCTTTATACCTATAGCTTGGCAATTGTTGCTTTGCTCCTGTTCCCACAGGARTGACCCTGACCAAGGGACAGCTGCAGAGACCCCAAGCAAAGGGTGCTGCAGAGACAATACCCATTGCCTCAGCTGCCCAATGTGTTGGCCTTCACACTTTGCAGCAAGGAATCTACATCTCAGAAATGCATTTGCTGTTTAATCCATCACAAACTGCAGAGAGAAGGGGACCAGAACAACGAGGTGAAATGGTGAAAAAGCGGTCAGTCACAATGGGAGATGCACAAAAAAACCCTTCACTTTTCCACAGGGACTGGCCAAAGTCCTTTGATCCCATCACGGCTCTAATGAGAAGGATGCCTCAGCTGTCCCCAAGCACACAACACCGCTGGTGCTGGTGGACTAAGATACCTAGGGACCCAGGCCACAAAAGAGAGAAGGAACCTCAGCAAATAGCAATTGAGAAGGACATACAGTTTTGCTGCTTCTTTYATCTCTTCTTAACAGCCTAATTGGAGTGTAATGAATTTAGGGTTGGTGCTCGCTGCCAGACTCGCTTCTTTGATGTGTTTTTGGCCTCTGCGCTACAAAAATGCAATGGAAACCAAAACCAAGATATTACACCTCCATAAAGTGTCTCTGGGTTTACCATAAGATTCCGCCATTTGTGCCAAGTGGCCAAAGCCACTAACAGGCCCCTGCTCGCCAAGATGTTTGGGTAATGAATAAGAAGCAGAGAGAGATGCCACTGTGAATCAGTGAGGAATGTGCGCTAATGGCAACAGAGGCGGATCCCGGGCTGTAATGTGGAACAGAAGAGCACTGTGGTCGTGCTCCTCTGTGGCCGCGGCCAGCAGGAGCTGCTGGTGATGTCTGAAAGCCTGAGGTGGGCGAGAAGGATTTCAGGAGGTAGGTAGAGTACCGGCAGGGCAGGGACACRCCGATGCAGCACCGTGAGCTGGTCGCACTGCCAACAGCCAGGTCACTCTTGGCTCTAAGCGTCTTTCCTCCACCCTACGTTAACCATTCCTGCCTTAGCTCTTTGCAGCCAAATCTCTTTCCCACATGAGCCTACCATGCCTCTCTTGGCTCTCAGCAGGGCATTCCCACTGGCAAATATTAGCCACTACACGATACGTGTGCCTCCAACACATGAACTGCCCTGGTTTGAGCGGTGCATGCTCAAGAGGCAACCACCACCCGCTGCGTGCCGTACCCTCCTGCCCGGGTCACCGTCCTACCAGTGAAGAAGGCAGAATCAGCAGGATGCRGGTACAAGTGGCAGGCGAGGCTCTGAAAGGCCTTCTCAGGGGACATCCCACCCTGCAGACTGGAGAGGGGTCCCCACCACCTCACTTAGACTCCCCGGGTCTGTGATAACCTGCCCTTGGGCACACCTGAAAAACCTGGTGATGCTTAATGATCAAAATATCCAAGGGCCCCATGCACAATTTGCTCTTASAGACAAACAGATAAATTATGGAAGGTTGGTTCTGAAAAGGCTCCATTAAGTACAGATGTTTACCTGTTTCTATTCAAACACCRACTAAACAAGCTCATGTTAGATGAACCAATGCACTTACCCCAAAAATCACAGCCCAAAGAAAAATCCAACTGCTTATCTGTTTCCCTGTCTGCAAAGATCTTGCTCATGATAAAAAATGATGTGTCTGCTTAGAAGAATCCTGGCCATTGATGGTTCACGTACTTGCAGAATATCCAGGGCTAAATTCCCACCCTATTTAAATCAATACAGCTACATCCATTTTAGGGAAGCTACCCCCAATTGACAGATGCTGGGAACCCGGCCCTGAGTCTGCCTCTTACTAAAACAGCCCTTACCCTGTGACTTGCATGTTTGAGAYATGGGCTGCTGATAAGATACACTTCTGGTTAAACGCGGCCCTCCTTCAATGAGGATTCACATTTAAGAGCAGTTAACCAGTGCAGCTGTTCTGGACACAAGCCTGCCCTCTGCAAGAAAAGCACTTTCTGGAATAGGTGTACATGCACAGCTTTGCTGGTAAGCAAATTATATACCCAGACACCAGGAACTGTGCTCCCGGAGCCTGACGCTAGAGGCAGGGACATGCTCTCTTTCTGCCTTGCAGTGACCACTGTCACCTTAGCTCTATCAGATGCAAGTGGAGATCTACTTTCCACCTTGCTCATTACTCAGGTGGGAGTCAGGGGAGAAAGCAGAGAGGCTATAACCGAGCCTCTCCATGCTCTAGATGCCTTAGGTATCCACATGAGCACCGTGTGGGTTGCATTTAGTAGGCTACTAGTAAATYAGTGTCCCCCTGGGATTAGCAAGACAGCCCCTGTGACCGAGAGGTGTGCSCAAGTCGCAGTGACTTCAGGGCAGAGATGCTCTGGGGCTTCCCTTGCCCTGCCAGTTTTGGCTGTAGCTTCRGATGCAGCTTCTGTGATCAGAAAGCATCCTCATCCTCTCGGTGAAATATGGCTGTGTCAAAGCAAAACGGAAATGGGGCACCGCCTGAACGTTAACCCTGTGGTTCCCCGGAGTCCCACARGGGACTCAGTGCCCTGTTCGCTGCTCCTGGGGACAGGGGACCATTGCTCGGCCAGTGCCACGAGCGCACCAGACCATACACGTGCAAGCAGACATACGCAGCTGAAGGGCTGGAACAGCTCCTTCTACTGAACATCTGGACTTACACATATAAACTACTCAACACTCTCGTCCAAAATTACAAAGTCTTTCATATCTTATCTCTCAAAAACCACTTATCAGCCCACGGCTTTCAGACTGCAGTCTATCTTGTCTGCCAAAGTGGAACCCAGCCATGTAAAAACATGAATAACAGCAGCCCCTCTCTCCTCTCCCACGCTGATGGCTGCAGCTCCTCTGATGGGGGCTTGAACTTCGGGGGCACCGGGAACAGCTCCATCTACCCTGCTGCTGCAGACTCACGGAGGAAGTTTACCAGAGTTTAACCACAGGGCAATAGCTCACTGGAGCATGAATGCCTCCTTGCATCCCAAGCTGAGGAAGGCGACAAGCTAAATGTACGTATTTACGCTCTGCATTATGATGATAGACAACAAGGAAATATTTGTAAGCTAACATTGAGGCGCATCACCCGCGCTGCTGCAGCACTCGGAAGCTTCAGGCATGCCCTAGAGCCTCCACGTCCTAGATGCTGTTCAAACATGGGCAAAAAAAGACAGGTTTGTGCCCATAAATGAACATTCAATAGTGGGAACAAGTCTGGATTTTTTGTTAAATAAAGATTTCTTTCTAACGAAATATCCCTTTTGTTTTTAGCTCTAACAAAATGCTCACGACAAAGTTTCATTTATGGGTTGACATTCTCCAACCTATGTCCAGGAGGGGAGAGAATACCGTTTTTTGTCCTTTTCTGTTTTTCCTCTCCTTTCTCCTTTTAAGGAAAAGAAAGGTGCAGAGGAGGAAGWGCAGGAAGAGCTTTTCAGCTTGTGACCCATGAAAATACTTTGGGTTTCAGATTCGTTGGGCATCAAAACTTCCCCCTTCCCCCCACAACTTTTCAAATCTTTCCACACAAATTCTGAAACAAAATGGAAATTTCTTCCTCTGAGGCATAAGAGATGACATCATTAGACTTCAGCGTGGTGCTAAAAACATGCGTGCGTATTGCGGCGCGAGATACCAGTCTAGACGYCGCAGTCACAAGAGCCGAAGCAGACTAAGGGGGCTCTCAGTGAGCTACGGGGGCTGGTGCCGCATCAGGCAGGAGGTGGACGGAGACGGGGCTGGGAGGAGGAAGGCAGTGATGTTAGAGAGGGGGAAAGCTTAACAGAAAACAGGATCATCGCTAGCTCCGGACTAGCTTAGCTAACGTCGTATTTCTCAGCTGTATGGACCGCACATGTGTCGTACAAGTTTTTGTTCAGTCCAAAAGAGGTCTGTCGCAAGAACAACCGTCTCTGCTTTTGTTATGAAACCAAAGTTCAGGCACAAATCTCAGCCGATGGGTCTCGTTCCAGCGGCTGATGATACAACCCAGGGAATAAACGCGATCATCAGGCACCAATTGGGAAACGGTGGGAATAAGATCCCTAATAGCGGTGGCAGGAAGAGAAGGTACAGGTGCCTTGCCTTCCCTTCCCTTCGCGTCCCCCAAGCCCACATGCACTTTGGCCCCCATCAGCCAGTCCTTCTCTGGCAAAAAAACATGCTTTCAGATGCTGCTGCCAAACCTCAGAAATGTATATTGCTGTTCTGGCTATGTTCAGGAGGAAGGGGAAGGGAAAGCAGTGTGCAATTTTCAACAGTTTCTCCTTGGAGAGGGGCCCCCTAATTTTCTGAAAGGGGCCATGGAGGAGGGGGGAGAAAAAGAGAGAGGCTCTGCCCCATTTTAATCCCTTTTCCCAAAT
The DNA here is from genome assembly GCA_030449065.1 of Oceanodroma leucorhoa. Taxonomy (NCBI): domain Eukaryota; kingdom Metazoa; phylum Chordata; class Aves; order Procellariiformes; genus Oceanodroma; species Oceanodroma leucorhoa. The sequence continues at coordinate 1,032,846 of JASVER010000044.1, read as the reverse complement.
TAGTTATACATGGGGAATTCATGATGGAGTTCCCCTTTGGGCTTTGAGCCTCAAAACATTTCACAACACGCAGAGCCCTTCTGAAACCTTTTGATCACGTCACTTCTGAGGTTGCCGTGTTTATGCGCACAGCCGTGCACGCGGGCAGATGTAAACGGGAAAGACGGGGACCAGAGGCATCCTGCACTCGTGGCACTGCAGGTGGGGTTCGCAGCACAACACCGGCAAGGAAAGAAAAAAAAAAAAAAACACGCAAAACCAAAAAACAGAGAACAAAACAACTGTGGGACAAAGACCACTGATGCTACTGTGAGAGCTCAGCAACATCAGCTACAAATCTTCCGTGGTGCTGCCAGGACAGAGCTACCTGGAAACTTGCAGCCTGCCATTCGCCTTGCTGTAACCTAGCACAAGGACTGCTGAGTGCTTTTTACTCAATAGGAAATTACCCAGGCTACACAGAAACAACCCAAAACAAGGGCATTCACTCAACCCGATGGGCTGCATTGACTAAACAGGTTTGACGTCAAGCAAGCACGAGTAAGCCCCAAGCAGCCACGCATGGCGATGATTTCCACAAGCCCACAAGAGACTGGAGAGTTTGGGGTTATCGAGCATCTCCCTGCCCTACGTGTTTCGGTTACAGTACTCCAGAGCCTCTAAACCTGAAAGATAACATAAATTGCTACCAGGCTTAAGTCATTTAGGATCCCACAGCTTAGTCAAAGTTATTCAGCTGACCAAGAGCGGAAACCTCCCCTCAGGTTAATAGGAATGAGGTCTGCAAGCCAAGATCCTCAAAGGCACTAGATCCTCTTTGAAATCAGTGGTGCTTAGACATTTTAATAAGTGTCTTCAAGGACCTGCACCAAAACACCAATGCCCCCCCCACCCCCGAAAAATTATGTTAAGGGTCTGGGAAAGTTTACAAAGGTGACTGGGAGACTCTCCGCATTTCTGGGAGTCTAAGCAGGGGTATCGGTGTTTTGGCAAATTTTACTCACTGCTGGTTATTAAACCAGAGCTCAACTGGTTTAATTAAAGTTCACGGTAAATAGATTTACTTTCTCCAGTGCCAGTGCTTTGTATGGGCACATTCAAAGGCATTTACTTCCATTTAGTTAAACTTGGTAACCGACTCTTCTAAATGTTTCCACATGGTGGCTTGAATTTTTTTTTCTTTTTTTTTTTTTTTTTTTTTTTTTTTGTTTTTGAACTAAATCAATTTTAAACCAATTTTCGTTACATTGGTGGTTTTGCATGTCCACAAGGCCTGCGGGCCTCTTGGATTTGAAAACTTGGCGTGAAATTCAGCCCAAAACGCCAAGTGCTGAAACCCGATGAAAATGAAACCGCTGCAATCTATAGGGGAAGCTGCCTGCCCCTCAGCCCTGCCCGCGCCGCCGGCCGGGCCAAGAGCACCTTCCCCAGGGCACCGGTCCTGCATGGGACCGGGGGCTCGGCACAGCTGAAACTTGCCTCTGGACATCGCCGCTGCTCCATCCCAAGCAGGTTTGGGATTTGGCAGCGGTGAGCTCAAATCCTGGCTGGTGGAACTTGCTTGAAGCATAGCCTGTGGGAAGATCAAAATCCTGATCAGGAGCCTCTTTAAAAATGTGGCTTCAAAGCTAACTGGAAACCTGGCCTAGGGCTTCTTCCAAACCTGGCCCAGGGCTTTCCTGCAATTCAGCCTGGGTTTGCAAACTTGGCTGACGTTAAGTTTATTGCACCTAGTTTGGGGCTTTGCTGTGAACATTTTGTGGAGATTCAGCTCTTGAAATTAAATGGGCTCTGTTGTTCAGAGCCTGGACCAGCGTCTCTAACATCCATAAACTCCACATCGATCTATTTATATTCATGTAGCAATTAACTGAGCGTTGGATGCTTTATTTTCAAGGGAGAGGTCATTGCTGTGTATTATCAGTAAATCAAACATTAAAATCAAATGTATGAATGGATGAGATAAGGACTACTTACTGCTGCATACTGGAGGGCTTTGACTTATCAAAGCAACCTTTTAAATTGGTGAGGAGCCAGGTTTGTTACGGTCCTGTTTCCCCACCACGGTGTCTATAGTAAGCAAACCTCAGAAGTCTTGTAGAAGCACCCAGCACTTGGCATGCTTCAAAGCAAAGGCAGCAGCTTTAGAAGAGACATTTCYCTTCAAAGACACCAGCAGAGATGAATATTTTCTGCCTCCTGGTAGGTTTGGGGCAATGAAGGGAACCAACAATACTTTTGGTTTCCCAATACTACTGCTTTTAGTACCTCTAGAACTAGGAAAAAAAAAAAAAAGGGGTTTATTTACTGTTGAACTGCTATTTTTYCCCCCCCAAAAAACCCTCAGAAATGGTGACCATTCAGAGCAGAGCCAAGCCAGTTCTTGGCAAAGGTTCAGCGTGGCTCYTGTTACTGAGGGGAATGTGGTCATGTTGCTAAGATAGTGGCCTGGGAGTCAGGCCACTGTTCTTGGCTACCCCGCCACCCCACCGTGTAACCTTGGAAAGTCACGTCTCCCCTCCGTGGCTCCACGTTCCTTGCCATCCTGCGTCTCTTGGCTATTTAGGCTGCCAGCTTTATGGTCCAAGGTCTGTCTCTTGCTATTCTAGCTACCACCATAATTATGAGAATTTGATACACACTGCTTTCCAGCACCCCTTCCCACCGAGCTTCGTTAGAGCAGCTCTGTCTTCATGAGCAGCAGGGCAGAGATGGGAGGTCAGGCATTTTCTCCATGGAGGTTTCTCACCCCCATCTCGAGACATCCCCATACTCACACCACACCCAGGGACATCGTCATCCTTCTCACCTTTCTCATTCCCACCCAACAACCCGTGGAGTCGTTTGCATTTAGTGTGTTCACATGGTTTTCTCCTTATTCACATGCGTGCCCAGCTGCAACACCACACCAATTTCTGCCATCCCTTCCTGGGACATACACGTGCTGTAAGGGACAACCTGTCCCCATCACTCACCAGAAGCACCCCAACATCCAGCCCCAAAGGGGCTATGACCCAGAGAAGCACTGTTTAGCAGGGACAGTCAATGCAAAGGTACACACTTGAAGCAGAAGAAACCTGAGGTTTGTGCCCCAAAGTGCACCTCTRCCCCGACATGCATTTGCCATGACCGCTTGTGTAAGGCAAGGGTTTATACCTGACCTTGGAGAGCTGCTGAGCTTGCTGGCAATCCCTCGAACCCTGCAGACTGACACGTGTGTGCCTTTTTGCAAGCAGTACTGTATTGCATGCACTTATGGGGTCCTTTCTTGATTGAACAGTGTAGGCCAAAGCATCAAGAGAAAGYTTGGGTATGACACTAGTGTCTCTTTTTACTGGGGCTAAACCATTGKTGTGCCAGAGGCAGGACTTCCACAAGAAAGTAGTGCAAAACTACTTTTTCTTCACTGTTTTGCACCAAGGATCCTTAACTCCAAAAGCCACCACACCACTAAGAGAGCGGGTTRTTCTTCTGCTCCAAAATCTCTTTGGAGGCTGTTCCCCAAGACGCCTTAAGGCAGCAGCATGCTCAGTAGCTGCTCACTCTTATACCTGGTATTACAGAACCCCAGCTGGGGTCAAGGCCTCCCGTGCTGGGTACTGAGTACGCCAACACGAAGGGACGGTCCCTGCAGGAAGACCTTTCAGTCTCAACAGAGGAGTGACACAAAGGGAAAGAGGTTAAATAGTATTAGTGAGATCACCCTGCGKGGAACTGGTGGAGCTGGGATTAAAACTCTGAGAGCACCAACTAGCTGCCCTGCACACTGGGGCACTCTGTCTTCACTCCTTTACATGGCACTTCCATGCATGCACATCAATATACATATATATGCGTGTGTACATTTTATATATATATTTATAAAGACTATCTAAACACATGGACACACAGGCATGCTAGGTTGACAAAGACCAAATGTGCACGCACGTACACATCACCACTGCAAGTGGCACGTCGTGATTTGCTGTGTGCTACCTGTCAAGTGCTCACAGCCCCTCGTGGAGTGCCCCTCCTGATCTTACCCAGCAGGAACCGTGCACCGTTTCAGCTCCTCCAGGTTAAGCCAGCACAACAAGCTGGGATTTCTGAAGGTGCAGGCGGGACAGATGATCGCACTGAGATACCGYCTATCTCATCTCCTCAGAGTTTGGCGTTGTGTGTTTTATCAACAAATAACATGTCTTTACTACTGCCAGCCCTGCTGAACCACTGTAGCTGCAGACAAGCAAGCTGTGTTTGCTTCTCTTTCATTTGTCATCAACACAATGGCCAGCCAAGTTCTCATTCCAACATCTTACTTGTTGGTAACAACAAACACAGGCAAAAAGAGAAAAGCTGAATTTTGGCAGGGTGCAGGGATGCAGAAGCATAGGTTTGGATAGGTAAAGTGAAAAAAGCCCCAGTATGAAAATCACTGGGGAAAAAGAAGCATAAGAAAGAAAGAGTTTAAACCCAAAAAAGCAGGCTGCTTCGGGTTCTCAGACTCCCCTCTTTCTGCTCTTTGGGATGGCGTTGCATATAAATGCTCTTCCTTCACCAACACATGGCCAAGTCCAGTTTGACTGGCAGCTTCAAACACACACAAGGGATTTGCAAGTAGTTTTGAAGATGTTCACCCATTTATTCTCAGAAGCAGTAACCTTTCCCTTTCCCACCCCTCTTCCTGCTGCCAGCCCCCGAAAGCTGTGAGGAGGGAGCTTACACCCCCACCACATCCAGGACCGCCCTGAGGTTTGTTGACACTTGCGAAGCAAAAGATATTCAGAAAGTGAAGGAAACCAAGGTCACTCCCTCTCCGCAGTTACCAGCTCAGATTTCGCTGCTGTCTGACTGAAGGAGAGGAGAAGGGGGTGGCAGAGGCATCAGGAATGTGACATGTTATCACCGGAGACAGGACTGCAGCACAGGGGAGTTAGGCAGCTTCACCCCTGCACCCAAACCACCCAGWGTGCCGCCTCTTCCTCCCCGAGCAAGGAAAGGCAGTGAGACCTGGGCGAAGCCGGTGAAGCCCTAGAAGGAAGGGGCAGTTGCCTACAGATTCCTCCGTTCCCCTCATCCCACCTTCCTAGTCCTGCTTCTGCTCCCAAACAGGTTCCCACTTGCAGTCGTGAAACCAGAGTAGGCACCATGTGCCTTCCCCGCGGTGAGGGGCCGATGGACGCGGGAGCTCAGGACCTAGGCGAGAGCCAAGACAAAGGAATCTCTGAGAAAAGAAACTTTTCTACCCAGTGCCTCTAGACAGGAGGGGTCTCCTGGCCTGAAACATGAAAAGGCAAGACAAGAACAAAACACAGGCAGAACCTGTCTCCCTCCCCGGGGTAGCTGTTCTTTGCCAGATGCTGTACCAGGCACAGAAGGGAAAAAGGGCAGACGTACGGATTGCTACGGACACGAAAAAGAGAGCGCAAACAGCATGCCACGGATGCAATCATGTTGCTTAATGTGTTTATCAAGTATTTTGGGGCCAGTGCAAGAATAGTATATACAGTACAGCGTAACAGTAGAAGAGGGGCTAGGATTTAGGTGACAACTGAACTCGGTCAAAAGGAGATCAAGAAACCCTCTGCAAGTGTTTCACTTCCCCAGGGCTGTGCTCAGGGGCCATTCCAGGTCTGGATCACAGTCCYGCTGTTTACAGGGCGCAGAGCCGAGGGCAGACTGTGAGGGGAAAAACACAGGGAAGGACCACGACAGGCACCACTGGAGTATGTTAGTRGGTTAGGGAGGAACAGTTTTAAAACATGAGCACAGAGATAAAAATCTATTCTAAGGTGAGGATGAGCTAAATATGTCAGAGGCCTTTCAGCACAATCTGGGCACATGTGAAACCATCTAAATAGTAAACASCGCATTTACTACTAATGGCCTCCTAATTTATTTATGGAGCCCCATCGCCTCGCAAATCTCTGTCATCTGCTTTGCACACAAATTGCCTCGGCACTGGGGGAGTGGTGCAGGAGCTCTGCTCTGCCCAGACTTTGCTACCTGTTTTCGGAGATAAGCGCTAAATAGCAGAGCCCTGCAAAACACGATAAGGCCCACGCTTCAAGGTGGTCGACTGAAAATACTCATTTCCCAACTCAAGGATGTTTCACAAACTGTCTTAGTGCCTTGGAGCACCTCGAGCAGGGGAAGGAAGAGGAAATACAACCACAGAAGCGCACAGAAGCCAACACAATCAACCCCGGGGCTGGGGAATCCCTCCCCACATATATACACGTGCATACATATATATATCCACGTTAGTCACTGCTATGGCAACTAAGACAACAAAGATATCCTTTTAAAGGCCCCGCGGTAAGGAGGAAAAATATTTTGCTATATATATCATTGCCTATTGACGTCACAAAATAATCTGAAAAAAACTAACCTTTAAGTTTGGATCGCACCGGTCCTCATTTCTCCTCTGTAGATATTGAAATAATGTTCACRTCACAATGAGCATCTGTTACCTTTCATGGAAAAAGTAACCAAAGAGAGCTGAGCTAGAAAGTTTTCTGTCAAGCCCCCTGCCACACCCTCACTGAAGCAACACAAAAAAAACCTCTCCTAAAACCTATGGAGAGCTGAATCCTAAAGGAGCTGAGAGCTGAATCCTAAACGAGCTGACTCGTTTAGTCATTCCCCAGGCAAAGCCCATGCTGACATCAGAGGGAAATTGCCAATTTTGGTAATTAGTGAAAATTAAGAACCTGAGGTCAGCTGTGACAATTTAATTCAGCTGAGCATCTAAAGAGTTCGCTGGGAAGAGGCAAGCTGACAGAGCTGAGTCTGGGCTGGATTGTAAAAATAAAACATAGCATATGAAAGTGATTTTAGGAAGTTTGTTTCCACAGCCAAGAGCTTGTAGATCAGAGCGTCCCTACCTCTTGTGCATGTGTATGTAACACCCTGCACCATGGGCCTTTGATGTGACTTGAGCTCTGTTATCAGTGCAATTATTTTATTAACAGCACTAACAAATTAGCTGCTGCTATACATCCAAGAAACACAGGTAAATGGATTTAAGAGGCAGAGGAGAAAGTAGGGAGTTTAGGACCTTAGTTTGCACTGGGCTGTATCAATACACCCCTACTGAAGTCAAAGTCCAATGTAATCAAGCACAAACAATGCAGTGGGGCATCAGCCCCTCCTGGGAACAGGCTGGGTGTTGSTGATGGTTCACATGTGCGAGGCATGGGAGCATCTTTGGCATGGGACAGCTCTACAGTTCCTTCCCCAGTGCCCAGAATCAACAAATGCAGTGACACCCACCCCTTGGCTAGCAGGAGGAGGTGAGAAATACACCTCAACTTGCTATACTCCTACTCAAAATTATCTACTTAGCTTCCCTTGGGAAGATCCAGGGGAGCTCTCTCAAGTMACTTTTGCTCAGTGAGTTTTTCAGYTGGCTTGAAGGACACTAATTTGCCTGCATGTCCTAGCAGAGYCCTGYAGAGTGAGTTGAGATGTTCTCAGAGCACRAGATACACCATACTTCTCTCAAAAGCACCATGGATTTTTCAAAGCAATAGAATTTGAATTTTTTTGATGGCAAATCTCTGTTACTCAATATGGTGAGCTTAAACAGATACAGCAAAGGCAGTGAGTCACTTGAGCATTGTGGGCCATTATAGTCTATTAAGTCATCAGCAGTCCCATGGTGAACCCATTTGCAATGTGTATTACATGGCCACTTGATGTGTTGTAGATTCGGGTCTGTTCACCTCTTCGTTTGCTTTTTTTTTTTGGTAAGCTAAGCAACAGCCTACAAATAAGAGCTAACACAAGTCAAGCAGGTTTCAATCAGTCTTATGAAGGGGAATCAGCAATCCCATGTTTTCAGAGGTTTAGAAATTTGCCTTCTTCCATCTTCTCCCAGGTGACTTGTTTTCCAAAACCTGTAGAATTGCTGCAATTCTCACCCCTCCTGCCCATCTGTCAAGTTTCCCTCTAAGCACAGGAAATCAGAGAGCTCAATTTACTCCTKGGCTGTTGAGAAGCACTGATGGCCCACCTCCAGCAACATGGTGCTTCAGGTAGATATGGCATCCTCATATTACTTAACTCCTAATTGCAGTGCATGAAGATACACATCCTACTTTTCTCGCATCTCCTGTTATCCCCCAAATTCTTCTGCAGCCTCTTGTGCCATCAGCCACTTCATCCCTCCCCTACAAAAATTTCCTGAAGTACTTTACCTAGAGATTGCCTTCTGTGGCTCAGCCTGCAGACCTTCACCTTGCAGACTTGTATAAAAGACACAGTAGAAGAGCTCCTACTTATTTTTAATTCTTTACATCRTCCAGTCTCCCTGTATATTTTCTCTCATGATAGAGAAAGACAGGCATCCTTCTGAAGATCTCATCCCTACCTTTCCTTATCTGCCTATGCCAGCTTAGGAAGACAACATACTAATATTTCTACTAACTACAGTYGCCTTCAGCCCTGATTTGTAGAAGCTCTCAGAGAAGCACCTCTGCCACRTCCTTTTCCCAGAAAACACCTTCCTTTGCTTTCTTCCTCTACCTCTGTTCCTAACTCCCTCCTTCATAGGAGGTCATGCRGACATCCAAAAGCCCTTCTTGCTCCTTCTTTCTCCTTTTATTAATGCCAGGTACCACCCCTCCCCACCACCCTAATCAGGTCCAGATGGGATGTGCCAGGCTCTCAAAGGGCCCCTGCACGTACCTTTTCATAGGGGGAGCTCCCCTTGTCAAGGGCTGTTGTTACTATTGGAAGGAGATGTAGCTACAAGAGGTTTATCTAAAAGCTACGCAAGTGCTAGGTGGTTGCTGAACACCAGAATAAGAAAAAAGGCTATAATTGGTGGCTGAACAAAGTAGTTGGATGTTTTACCAAGGCTGAAGTACTAAAAATATGGAGAGCTTTTATAGTACTCCATGCTGTACCTAGAAAGCTATAGGATTGCTGTGGGACGAGTCAGACAGGCAGCCTTATGTCTGACAGCTGCTAGTCCTGAGGTGCTTGATCTGCTTGGCAGGGAGAAAAGCTAGCTCTGATACCACAGGCCAGAAATCAGAGGAATGCCTTTTTCTCTACCCACAAAGAAGAAACATATAAGTAATACACTCTAAAGCAAAGATTGCGCAAAAAAGGCTGGCCACAGAATAACTTGCAACTGATCTCAAGCTGAAGACTGAAACAGGTTGCTTTGAAGATGTCTGTCAAAGCCCCTGGTTGCAGCCCCAATTGTGGTTAAGATCCAAGAGAAAGAGAAGCAGAGAGGGGATATGGGGAGGCCTAGAYTGAACAGAGCCATTTGTCAAGAGAATTGAAGTAGAAAGGCAATGTGGAGTTCAAAGCCAGCGTCCAGCAGAAAAATGGTATGTATAGTTACAAATATGGCCGAAACAAGCCAGAACAAAGACTTGGTGGKAAGATGCTACAACACAACCCCTGCCGCATGTGCTCAGAGTGGACAGGGAATCCCTTACCCCGCTGAGCTCCTCCTCAGCTGCAGCAGAACTACCTTGCCGGTGGAGGGAAGCACTAGGGGAGACAGGCAGGCTTGGGTGGGATGGTGACAAGGAGCCAGCTGTGCACGTAGTTGATGTACATAATTTGACACTCTCTCGATCTTGGGAAAATCCAAAATGGGTGGATCYGGGGAGGTTCTCCTTTTTGGGTGAACGCCTTTGAGTAAAGTTCCCCAAATCCACCCATTTTGGATTTTTACCCTCTTTGGGGTGAACCTCGGCTTGGCTGTGGACATTTTTGAGAGCTAGCGTGCTGTGGCTTTCTCARCCCACCAGCAGTACTTTTCCTTATCTTTCTGACTCTAATTCCCAGCATTRCAGCAGAGCACTGGCTTGCTCATCTAAAAGCAAATGGGTTTTGTGTTACCTGAAGTTGACAACACTRTTAGCTTAGACACCAGTGTCCAGAAAACAGTGGCTTACGCTGGTAAGGGTATTTCTTTTAAAGCTGTATGCAGACTAAATGCATGTGTAGCTGTACTGGGGGAAGGGAGTGCTCACTGAAGGACTGGATGGTTGTCCGCCCTTGATGAGAGAGCATCAAAGAAATTGAGGAAAAAAGTTGAGGCTTGCCTTCAGTAAGCCCTAAACGGAGGATGGATGAGCCCTGAAGTCACCACAAACAGCATGCTTAGAAAAGCTCCCTTTGCCTGAAGACACAAAGGATGGGAATTAGATAAGTTCAGTCTGGGAACCAAACAGGGAATAGAAGGACTAACGGGCTTCTCGTAAAATAGAAAAAGATGGAGCCCTCTGCTGCTGCATGCTAAAGCATTAAATATGTTAGAGGAGGATTATCCAGAAACCTTTCAGGATATAGCGTATRCTGGTTCTTTTTTTATGCTAGATGTGTCAGCAAGGTCTTGGCAGGCTGTGAGGAAAAAAACACAGTGTCTATAGGATTTCAAGGTTGTCACAGATCAGTAACCTTAGTCAAGGTCTGTTATAGTAATTCAGAAATGACCCCATCTCTTCTTTCATCTTAGGGATTCCACTAGTTTCATTCATTTGCTTGCTTTTCTTCCTTTTTTTTGTTTGTCCTGCAAAACGAAACACCACTACCATGTTCCTCTGCTGGAGCTTCACCAAGACTGGACCTTCTCAGTGGAGCTTTGCCAGATCACAAAGTCACCGCGTGGCAACACGATGATGAGGACCTGACATAAAGGTGAGGCACTTTAATCAGGTTGCTTTATAAGATACGGGTAAAGCTCCGCAAAACCAAGTCCTACCAGGTGGGTGTCAGTTGAGTCGGCCAGATCCTCAGTGCATATAAATTGTCACAGTTCCATGCAAATCATCTGGAAAACGATAGCACGGTTGGCAAGCTGCTAAGGTAACAAGTATACCACAGGGCAATGCCAACTAATGCTGGCTATGGATCCGGTCCATTAGCTGTACTGGTAGTATCAGCTTATGTGAACATATTTGCGGCTCTGGTAAACCTGGAAAAAATGACATTTCCATGGGTTTGATGAGAAGTGAAACATTTGATGCTTTGGTCTCAAATTTTCTGCTGTCTTCCACAAGAAACAAAGGGCAATGTTTCACGAATGGCCTTCTCTTTTTTCCTCCTTTTGGGGCAAATGTAGGAAAATGTGTTATCTGTGGAATTTCAGAACTTGTTCTTTAATGCAAAACACCAAAACCACCAGAAATAACATTCTCCTGGAAAATGTAAGATTTAACTTTGCCCTAAGCCAAAATTGCATACTGATTGCTATTCATCATTCTGCTCCCCTCCTATGTACTCTATACATCTCCAAAAGCCTTGCCATGGCAGTCAAGCTTCGAGGAGTAGCTGGATGAAGCCACTCCTTCTGAAGCAGGTATTCCCCACGTCTGTGTTCAGAAACRTCCTTCCCCAGAAGAGACCGGACAGCTGTTCTTTGTTGATATCCAGTCTCCCAGGACCTTCAGCAAACACGTCCAGGAACCTGGACACAGGCTAGGATAACATTTCCTGCCAGACTTGTCAGGATATGACAGTTTTTTTCCAAGTTACCAGTGCGTGCATGCAACCTGAAGTCCAAAGCACAACTCCACAGCTCTTGTGCTGTTTGTTGAGCGTGCAACTCACCATACCTATCTGGCTGCAGGAGAACCCACCAAAGGATGATGCTGCAGTATTGGATCTTGGAGAAATCCAGAATGTGATCAGCTGCATCTCCTTATCCTGGCAGTAGGAAACTTCAAAGGGCAGGTGTGCATTACGGCTTTCTCCACCAGCTCCCACCAACAGTGCTTTTTTTTGTCCCTCTCTCCCTCTGCTTCAATATTTTTAAAATGGGAACAGGAGTATCTCCCTCCCTTCAAGGAGACTAGATCAATTAGGGCTCTCTTCCCATGTCTTAAGTTTATTCACCCCTGTGAAAGGATTCAGGTCTCAATATAGCTTGAGCCTCAAGGAAGGGCCATGCACAGCTTTATAGGTGTGTCCTATATCATCATTATTTACCCTAGGGAGGTCTGAAAGTGGTCCTTGCTTGAGGCCTGGCTGCAATAAATAGTGTGGGTAGGTGTGCTCTGCATAACAGGACACCACGGAGGGCTGCCAAGGTCCAGCTTATTCAGAGTATATTACCTCAGCTCAGCACGGCACCACTGTACCTCTATCCTCCGCGCCTTAGCACATTCACGGGGGACTGGAGATGACCTGCACCGCACTGGGTTCAGTTGTCCTCTTGGTGCTCAGCAACARCTGAGGACAGATCTATGCATCGCTTCGCTCTCTTCTCCCTGTGTTTATTCCTAAGCCAACGAAAACACTCTTTATGCTGGAGAGCGAGTCACCTGTGACATGGGACCCTTATTTTTGAGCTAGACGTGAACTGAAGATATGAGTCTGCCAGATCATCTGTAGAACATGCTGGTGGCAGATGGTATATAAACATGTGTTTTCTTATTACTCAAGAAGGGAAAACAGTTGGGAAAGCAAAAGTTTCTTCATTTTTTGCAAAAATTTAAGTTAATGAATGGAAAAAATCAACAAACTTCTGAAATTCTTTTTGATAAACAGGATTTTGTCTTTAAAAAAAAAAGGGGGACTTGGCAGGACTGAAGGCTGCTACTTTTCATTAGGACAAGATGATGGTATGGCAGGAATGCAGGACAGAGGGGTGCAGATGTGTGAAAGCATTTAGGAAAAGACACCCAGGGATTAGAGAAGTGCCTGTTCCCAAAATGGGTTGATCTGAGGTAAAGGAAACCTTTGGGACAGGAAGATAGTACCTCCCCCCCCCCCCCTTTTATAGTGGATATAAACAGTTTTACGGTATTTCCACCAAACAGAAGAAGAAGAAGAAAAGAAAAAAAAACTAAAAAGGTTTCTGCAACACACACATGTTCCCCATTAATTAGGAGGACTGCTGTTAACAACACGTTGCGCCAGAGCTGCCAAGAACTGTCAGACGAAGGACAGGGAAGCCCATGGCGGAGGCTCTGCTGCCTCCCGGGGGGGCTGGCCGCCCGGCCGGCAACCCAGCCCCGGCTCTCCGGCTGGGTCAGCCCCCCACCGCGGCAGGGTGGCGGGGGGTATGGCGGGCAGCCGGGCGGGAGGCAAGGCAAAACGCCCGGGCAGCCCCTATTTGAATTCCTCTCCCCCGCCCCACTCCAGCTACAGACATTTTCCACAGAAATCCTGGCTATGTTCGCTTTTGGTTGAGACTTTGGGACTATTTTTGGCTTTTTTAAAACATGCTTAGGGGAGGTGCCTTCTACTTTTATTCACATAAAGGATCTTTATTTTTATGTATTAAGGGACACAAAAAGAGGAGGGGAGGCAGGGCAAGGGGAGAGCTGCCTTATGCTTGGATTCAACTATGCACCACCACCACAAATCTGCGTCCAAGCTGCCTTTCCCCCTTAGCAGGCTCCAAATACGCACTTTGCCGCAGCAGAGACCACTCCTCGCATCTTGGTTTTCTCCAGCCATTACTGGGACAGAGCGCTGAGCGCCGGCTCTTAAGGATCTCTCACCTTAGCACCTCCTTGCAGCCACTKCAAGGGCTGGGAGCAGCTTTGTCCTTCTCCCACCAGATCCCCTCTTCTCAACTCCCTCCTGAACTACACCCTTCCTTCAAGTGCCCCAGTGCCAGTTTGGATTCCCCGTTGGATGTGGCCAAGGTTGCACACTGTTACGTACACAGATGACTGACTCACATCGGAATGAAAGCAGGGTCCTGAATTTTCTTTTCCTCTTTAAACCAGAGTAGGAAATAACGTTGCAACAACGCAGCAAAGTTCATCGCAGGGCCTTCAAGGAGGGGGAGATGATCTTATTTTAAAATAAAAACGATTTCCCTCGCACTCGCACACTYATGGGCACCAAGACGTGTCCAAGCAGCCAGTCCATCAGCAGGCACCAAGATGCTTGTCTCCAAGTGGCCAGCCCAGGATCCCTTGCAAGCACGCCAAGGATGAGAGATGCCAGCTATCGTGGTCTCCTCATGTCTCCTGGACTCTTTGGAGGTTGGTGACGATGTGCTTGTTTTGGATCTGCCGTTTTGTACTCTTCAGGAGCTGACARGGATTAGCCTCTCCATCCTGTCCCACCTCTGTGAGTCATCTGAATTTACTCACCGTCCTTTGTCTCCCAATCTGGGCATCCTGAGAAGTTGCACGTAGATGTGCTGAGATCTTGATGACCTGCTAATCGAGGGGTTTTCTTGCAACCCTTCTGCTGCTGCCTCCACACCAGATATCCGCTTCAGCCTCGCTCAGACCASGGAGCACCTCTACTACAAGTTTCCACGGCAGAAGCAGTCAGAGAGGGGAAAGCTGAAAACCACTGTCCTTTCCCATAACTGCCCTGCAGATGCCCATGAGCCAGTGGCATTTCTGTACAAACTCCAGCCCTCTCAGTGCTGGGATGCAGGGCTCTACGGTTGTGTACCTGCGTTTCACAAACTGGGCCAAGCAAAACATCTAAAGCACAACACTCATCTGTGGAGAAAAGTTTGGGAGACTGGGACACTTTGCCGTTCTCACCCTTCCTTTCAAAYCCCTAAAATGCTGCTGTTGAGAACTGCAACGCTGCAGTTTTGTGAGGCTTTATAGCTGCAATGATGCACATGGGTTTATGCCAAAAAAGCACCACTCYGTTTAACTAAATACATTCAACATCATCTCTACAAATATCACTTGAGGCAGTCCTCGTAGCTGTTGTCCAAAGCATCCCTGACTTGTTCTTGGAAGGAAAGTCCTTTCAGACATGCAGCAAAACACCCTGGTCTGGATTTTCAAGAGCGGGTAGTGTTATGAGTGGGTTCCCTCTTACACATCCAAGGCGAGGACATCCGAAGGGCTTTATTTTCAAGATATGCTAAGAGTGCCTTTCTGCTAACACCTTTCCTGCTAGGCATCTTGAACTAAGAGTGGAAAAAGCCACCAGAAGCATAAGGACCCCTGAAGGATTAGAGCAGACTGGACATTTTTTCCAGGGTGTAAGTCAAGAGGAGCCATTTGACAGCGTGAATATAGGACTGCTGGATCTCAGTGCGTATCGGGAGAGCTCCTTGGACCACCCGCTCCGATCCATGTGAGATAAGGGGAACGTTCAGACTGAACTCCAGAAGTGCTGTTTTGCAGAACATATACTACGGGTTATGGTTAAAATACTTCAGTTTGGGATAGTTTATCTTTTGGAAAATATAAAGAATTTCTGTAGAAAGCTGACAATTTTTCCTCTTATATACACCTAATTCTTTTATTAAAAAGGATTTTTTTTTTTTTTTGCAAGGAGAAAAAAGCAGCCTATGTGAAAACTTTCAAATATGTCTTCAAATACCCCTTCTAATGACATTTGAAAATCTAATTTACCATTTGGGACACTTTGCAAGAATCGACGATAGTAACAGTTTGACGTCTGTCTTGTTTCAATCCCGCGGCGGGGAGGGAGGTTTGGCAGAAAGCACTATTGTCATGTGGGAGTCTCAGAAATGAGTTGTCTTCTGGCTAATATTCTTCCACTGCAATGGTAAGTCAAATAGGCTAGTAGCCACGGCAACAGCCCAGAATCCTTAACTATCACTATGGTTATTTCACATCACTTTGGGGCTACCCCAGTTCATACCACTATCGCTCAAGACGTTATTTCATAGTGATTTCATTAAACGAGTGCAATTTGATATATGACTAACACCCACATTCGTTTTAACAGGGATCATGCTAACTGCACTTCTGCCTGAAAATGTAGGGAAGTCAAGCTAAAACAATGTCACAGTTTTAAAATAAATACACAGAGACAGGCTACAGTSCATAGGTGCAGAACAGCCATGTGACTTCTCTCCTTTGTCTAACCTATAGTACGTGTCCTCCTAAGGAAGGTATGGGAAGGCAGTGGGGGCTGCAGCACCCTTAACCCCACACCCCTCATGTACCCTGCAAGGAGGGCTGCCCTGGGTGAGGGCAGGAGGTGTGAACAGTCAGCCTGACAAAATGAGGAGCAGCAGAAGGKGTCTGTGGCTCCTCTATCAGCCCCCCCCCCACCTTTTAAAAAACTAACAGCTTCTCAAGTATCATAATTTCATGTACATAATTTGAAGAAGTTWCAAACTGCTACCAGCCCTGAACAAACACTTACTTCAGGAGCGCTTCCTGGTGAGAAAATGCAAATAAAAGACGGAGGTAACGATAGCCACAGCTGATGGAGTAACTTGACCATGGACAGAGAAGAGATCAGGAGCAAAATGACAAGAAAAGCCCAAGTTTCCAGGCCACCATAGTGCAAGGGCTCAGCACTGATTCGCTGGAGGCCTAGCAGGGTCTCCTGCATCGGAGCAAGACAGCAAATCCAAGAGGCTGCCTCACGGCACTTCTTGGTGGTGTTTCCAACCAGAGGTTGCTTTCCTGCATGATGGCACTGATGCCCAAGAAAGCCACGACACTCCTGAGCTGGTGTTTCATGCCAGCGCTGATTAAACAACAGGAGATTCCTGGTTTGTCTCCTATGTCCATTTGTATTGCCATTCGTTACTCTTTAAAAACGTAGACCGGGTTTCCCAAAGCAAACCTTTGGAGGACCAGGTGTCCCCCTCCAATGTCAAATTACATAATTTGACTGTAACATCTGGGCCTTCTCTGACCAAGAAATAGCAAAAAAAAACCAACCAAACAAAAAATCCAACAATAGACAACAGCAAGTTCAAAAGAGGAGGAACCAGACCCATGTTTCAGAGAATTGAATAATGATGTATTCTGCAAAGTCAAACCCTTTAAAGTGTTTCTGGTTTCAGAAATATTTTTTAAAAACCCAGTGTCCCTGGTGCTTTCCAGAGTTATCTGAATTCCTTCAAAAGCCCACTCAAGGTTAAAGAAGAAAAACAATGTTATTCTAATTGAACAAAGCATTACTTTTTTTGTATTATAAGTTCGGAAATATAGTTGTAAAAGAAGAGCTAGAAAACCAGGACGACTCAATTTTAGAGTTTATCTTGTATTAATCTCCTGCTCTTGTGTCACCTGGGATTTTTTCTGAGGTGTTTCTCCTCCAGAGAGGTGCTTCAAAGCAGCTCTCAAAAACCCCCGTTATTTCTTTACTACCGTAGGGGACCCCATTTTATTCTGCAGCCTTGCTTCAGCAGCTTGAGAATATGCAGGGCGGCGATTTTTCTATCTAAGCTCATTATTTCTTTTAGGAAATCACAGAAATTGCAGCTAGCAGCTCATATTATAAATATACTAATTGCATGCCTTAAGATCTTTTCTGTGTGCAATTTCAGTTCAGTTTCAGCTACTGCAATTTCCCYGATAACAACTTCCCATGTTTACATCCATCTGAAACATTAAAGCTCACTGTGTGGGTTCCTGATTATTTATCTGTTTGATCGACCTGAACAACCCACCCAGGATATTTTCAAAAGGCTGACTTCTCGGCAGCTAGAACACTGGGGGTTTCGGTCTTACTTGTCCTTCTTCCCGCGGCTGCCTGCTCTCCCTGCCTGCTCCTTAGTGAAGATGTTAATTCAGAGCAGAGCTGGCAGCAGTCCCCCTGCCACCCCAGGGGGTTCCTCCTAGCAGTATGCAGGCAGTCATTAGGCTCTGACTATAGTCTGTCAGCCAGGCCAAGTCACTGGTCCCTCGTCCAAGCCAAACGGGGATGTCACACCATGCCAAGTCATGCCATAAAATAACAGTAGAAATAACTTACGTTTTAAATCCCCGAGGGCAGCTACCACATCAGGCTGGCCGATTAGAAAACAGACGCTATAGCGTACACCCCCAGTGTACTGGGGTCTCTTGCTGGCACGGGTGTGAAACGGTTTAACACCAAACAACGACAGAACAAAAGAAGTGCTTCAGCCAGGTTCAGCCTAAGCCATTTTAGGCACCTAACTGATCTGACTAATTGAGGGCCTCATTTAAGTAGGAGAATAATATACTGCCTCAGCTGTCAGGAGGTGAGACAGCTACAGCCAAGGATCTTCTTGATCTTGCGGAGGGGGGGCGGGGGAAGAGCCGCTTTCTAAGAGCACCCMTCTCTTTTCAGTGACTATAGGGATCCTGGGGCATTTTGTGGCATGCAGGACWAATCCAGGGTGAATGCGTATTAGAGTACTCTAGGCATTTTAATATATTGGAAAAATAACTTGCAGTTAGCACAAGGACATGCCCATAACCTTCAGTGTGCTACTGCTACAAGCAGCATCCCACGGAAAGGCATACCCATTGTAAAAGGAATACATGACATTTGGAGGAAAAAGGGGAAAGAAATGTAACTTTGAACAACAAAAAAAAATCCAATAAAATCATTTTTTTCCCCTCAAATTGAAATATCTTTTCATATTTTTTTTTAATGGGAAGCTTTCCCAAAGTCTATAGGGTTTCAAAATCAAACCGGGTACTCTTGAAAAGGGATTTTCTGGTAGCAAACCGTTTCTGTAAAAATGTGTACATAGCTCTCCCAGGGATCGGTATGATCCAGTGCTGTTGGAAATGTTTAGTAGTTGTCTGTAGTGAGATGGCAATATTTGGGTTATTTAGACTTYTTACAAATATGGATCATTACAAATAGCTCATTATGGAGCATATAAAATGAGGTGGTAACTTGATAACTTGACAACAAATTATTTTTACTATACACAAGTGCAAGACAATCTATATTGGAAAATGATAAATTAAACCATTCATGTGCCCTGAATTCACTGTAATCTCTCTCGAGGAGGGGAAAATCTTGGTTAAATAATGGGCAACTAAACAAAGACTTATGTTCAATGTGCATCACAGATCAGAAAGGCAACGAGACGTTGGAAATCCTGCAACAATAGCTTTTCTCAAGCTGGAGCTGCCAGCTGAAGCTCAGAAATGCAGACGGTTCTTTTTCCCTGATAAATCCTCTAAAAAGATCCACCTCTCCTTCCACTCCACTTAGGCACCAAGTTGCTAGTGCCACGGGGCGCCGGAGGAAGCGTCGCTTTGATTTCTGTCCTGCTGCCTGCAGCACTGCCAGTTCATCCCCGTCCTGCTCGCCCYGTGCAGACTCCAGCCCTCTGTCCAAGGCTGCTCTGCAAACCGCCAGGCACTCAGGGGTCAGACAGCAGGTCTGACCACCTCTGCCGAAATCACTTGGATCACTTGTGCCTTTGTAAGCAAAGGGTGCAGAGCTGACCCTTGGAGAAAGAGGGTCCTTGCTGCCCGMGGAGGAAGTACTGCAGGCTGACGCTAGAGGCAGATGCCGTCCAGATTGCTGGGGGAGCGATGGGAGAGGTGGCTCCTCCAAAAACAACCCAAGCTAATAGAAAACCTCCCAGTTTTTAACCCCACGCCTCCTTGCAGGGTGCACCTCCGGGTTGCCCATCCGGATGGAGGGAGGGCTCCGGAGGGGAGCGGTGCGGGCCGAAGCAGCCGCCCGAGGGGCAGGCTGGGCAGCGGGGGGATTGGGGCGAGCCGGCCCCGAGATGCATGCGTGGCTCTGGCCCGGCGCTTCGTCTGTGCAGGAGGGGGGCCGGCGGCAGCGGGCGAGCCAAGTCAGAGCATAGCCAAGCGAGAATGTTCTGGCAGCCCTTCCTGGCGGCCCGAGCAAAGTTATTTATCACTTTGTGCATTTTCCTTCTCATCTGTGTACAGCCGGCTCCAATGGCTCAGCTTGCGTTTTGCCTTCCAGAGCCAAGCCAGTCCCTTGGCTGTGCTCAGTCTTGGCTGTCCATTCATGCCTTCTGTCTCCTCCAGCTCTGCCTGGAGCAGCACAGGATCCCAAATTAGGGGTAGGCGTCTATAGCCAAGGAAGAGCTCGAAGCATCAGCAACCTACACCAATGGCAAAGAGCACATCTCTCCCCCGGCCGGGCGAACGCCGCGCTGCCGTTTACTCTGGCTGAGGAGCCGCACGCGGTTGTTTCTGCTGCTCCCAGGCAGCCTCTGGTGGGGAGCTCCAGTGCCTGCCGGCAGCTACAAGACATTTTCTTTCATTTATTTTAGGGATTGTGCCTTTGCGCTGATTTTTTCCAAATCGGTGGATATAACAACAGTGAATTTACAGCAAATTTTTCCAGTTCTATGGACTCTTTTCCATACTGCTGGTRTATTTTGCCAAAACGTCTAACATGGGCGTCTAAATTGGGCTTGAAAATAATACCAGCTGCATTCAGACATTATAAGGCTCACATTTGTTCTTGGTAAGGGCACACCACACTCTTCTGAACACTGAACAYTGCAAAAGCAGGTCAATACTAACTCCATTAAGTCTTGCATCCTCAAAGGTCCAGGCTATAGTCTGTCCCAGATTCCAGGACTTTGCCCAAAGACAGCACCCCTGAATTCAGCTGTCATTCCTCTCCTCCTCCCTGAGTCGCCCATGCGGTTTTGTCTGGGGCTGTGAGGTTCAGCGGCAAAGCCCTCTGAGTAAACAGCAAGACTACGCTTGACCTTGCCAACCTTTGGGCAACGTACTTAAAGATTTACATTTTTTTACTGGATGTTGCACTCTAGAAGTTGGTAGATAATTCCCACCTATGCAAGGCCAGATCTTGACTACCTTCTAGCCAGCCTGGTCCCAACAGGGCAAAACCTCCCATCGTTTTGATCAGACACTTTTTCTGATGGAAGGATATGAATCAGAACGCAGTGGGGCTGAAGGGGGCACCTGGTCTGCAGCAGATTCCCACAAGCACGCATGACAACAAAGTGTGTTGAACAGCAGCTTCCCATCATGAGCCCCTAATTTGAACATCCTGAGAACTTTCCAAAATTGGGCTGCAATTTCTCAGATTTGATCTCTGCCTGAAGGTAGAAGAGGAAGTTGAGTAAAATCCCTTCAGACCTTCTGAAACGAGGAGAAAATGAAGAATTGCATTTTCTTATTGTAATAAAAATTCTAACAATTTTTTTCTCTRTAAAAGGCCACATCAAACTGCTTGAAATTTGAAGCTTGGAGTGGGTATAGCTCTCATTACAGGCCAGATCCAAAGGAAGCCGAGGTCAACAACTGTGCCTCCCTTGACTTTGCCTGGCTCTGAAGAAGACCCGACAGGTAGGCAAACAAGTCAGAGAGAAAATCGTTTGGAACAGTTGTGCCTATTTTCTACTTGGGAGTTGCCTGGGAACAGGCTCAGATTGTTTGCAGTGTGTCTAGGGTTTGGATGTATTCACCAAAGCCCAGCTTTGCTCCATCCTCCTCAATTTTTATTTTAGAACCTTGCTCCATGAATAATCTCCTCGAAGAAAATATCCACCAGCAGATGAAAGGACATCTTTAGGTAAAGAATTTGTAACTAAATCGTATCTACACCGGGTTTTTTTATAGCTGGGTCACAAGTGGATGATTTGTCAATACTATGCATCCTTCACGCATACCCCAGTGTATCTGAGGTCCTGAAAGCTGTTAACCTTTCAGTGCCCTGCCAGGTAGAGTGCTCCTCCATGGGGAGTTGAGATGCAGCACTGCTGACTTCCCACCCAGCGAAGCCTTTGGTGGGACAGAGGACTGACCTCCACATCTCTAACGTCTGGGCCATCCTTTCTCTTGGCATTGGACCTCCAAGGTCTGCCTTTGTTAAATTCTACTTCAAGTGGTTTAATTCTGTTTTCTCGCTGGAGGAGGATTTAGAAAAACAAACAAAACATCTTACCAATGTGAATATTCACAATTAATGACAAAACTCTAAAACAGGAAGGTCATTTCTTGGGAAGGGAGACTGGTATTATTTTGAATGAAGGAAAGAGTGCAAAGATCTTGCAATATTTGCTGTAAATGGGTTGTTATGGTGAACATTCCTGTCAACAAGTTCATTAGCTCAGAGATCCACGAGTGAACAGAGACCAAAAAATATGTTTAAAAATTCAAGAACAGATTAATGGACAATATTTTGCAATCTTTGTCTAGCTCTGCTTCTCGCTGAAAATTAGTAACTTTACTCYAGCCCAGATTCAAAGAGTCTTACTCATGCAGAGCAGCACCATGTTTTATGAGTAACCTTAGTGATATTTAGGGCTGTTTTTTGGAACAAGATTGGAATCAAAGAAAGACAGTGGGAGGCATGGGCTGAATCACCTTGATTAATAAGTGTAAGAGTGTTGGCTTTATATGTGTCTATATAAATAAACATAAGAGGAATAATGAGGGATGTCTGGATTGACAGGCATGTGAGGGAATTCAGAAACATCTTTTTGCAACATACAGCAGACTCCTCTTAACAGAAGAGGACAACACCCAAAAGTTACTTAACATCAAGAAAAGAGGAATTCGCACCTTCGGAAACAATAGAAGATCAGGCCATTTTGCGGGTTTTACTCTCAACAGTTCTGGCTGCTGCCTGTGATATTACATAAGGCCTACGCTGCTCTTCATAGAAGTGATGGATGAAGTTTTCAGAGCTGCCCAAACGCCTTGAAAGCATATGGTCCATTTTCCAAAATAATAGGGTCCTTGGGATTCTAAATCCCATTGAATTTCAGCACTTCTGGGAACGGTCTCATTAGCTCCTAAATCAGTGTGCATTTTCCAGTGTGTTGTGTTCCCCATTTCATTTTATCTCAGGACTCCAGCCATCACCATACATCAATAACMAGATCATCAAAATGTGGTATTAAAAAAATCAAAAACACAGTTGTGCCTGACTGCTCTGTCAAAATGCCTCCAAGACCCATCATGGACTCCTGACGTTACCAGTGAGCAACGAAGGACCCAATTCAAAGCCTGCTGATGTAAAGGAAAGTCCACTCATTTCTATGGACCTCAGTGGGGCTTGGATCAGGCCCTGGAAGAATAAGGATGACATAAAAATAACATGACGTCTGCCAGATTCACCAATATGCTCTGATGTTTTGCCCGACCCAGTGATGCAAAGCAGATGGAGCGTACTGACAGTCCTGGCCCACTTCAATCACTTATTCCGTCTCTCAGATTCGTTTTCATCAGCTGTTTTATTCATGGCATAAATACATTTATCTCATTAGTACTTCTGGTACAGTATTTCAGAAGAAAGATCACCCCTTTTTAGCTTTATCAGAGGAAAAGTTTCCACATTTTATCAGTTGGTGACTACCAATTTTCAATRGGGCTTCTAAGATGCTTATTAGTGAGGCTTTGAGTTTTGCTGTACTTATGTGGGGCTTGTAATTAATTGGGTTTAGCTGTCTTTGTTTGCCGTACTACTTTGGCCCAAGCAGATTGCACAACTGAGCAGTTTCACAGTTGCAGGCTCAAATAAGACATTAGGACAATTCCACTGCAAAATACAAAGCTTATCTTTAAATTTAAGCACATGCTTAAATCACATCAAAGCTACCACAAATAARTATCTATACATTTTGCAGAATCAGTGCCAGAAGATGCATTTAAAAGAAACTAGCCCACGGAGAAAATTACCAGGCTCTGCCTCTATCCTCTCCTGCCTATTGCTACACAAAAAGGGGCTAAAATCCATGGGGGAATACTTACACATGAGGATTTTGTGCACTCAGTGTCTCAGAAAACAGAAAAGGCATTGCCCTGTCTAACATTATATGCCAGTAAYGAGCAAGAAAGACGTAATACAGGCTGGGCTTTTAGTATGCATGATTATAATATATATAGGCATTAATATACATTAAAAGTTGCTGAATGATGAGAACTTAAGTAGATTGGATGATGTCCCTCAAAATGAAATAAACTATATTTGGCTGGTAATTCATTTCTTCCGAGATGTTTTTTGCTTGACTCTGCACATATTCCTCATTGCAGAAATAACTTGTGTGATTGCTGCCTGGCTCTAACCTCAAGCCAGCTAACTCAGGAGTGAGCATTAGTGCTGAAAGCCCAGATCTAAATTTCCATATCCCCACCAGATGCATCCCCACAAAAATGTCCCAAACTACCTGGATAACGGCTGCACTGCTCAGAGCTTGCTCCCTGCCACAAGGACCTGACCGCATTCACACCACGTAAGAATTGACTTGGCCCCCATGTGAGAGCCATCCTGCCCACGTTTGCACCCACATTTCACAGGCGATTCCAGTCCACGTCCTGCTCGTCAGAGCCGAGCGTGACTTGGTGTGTCTCCTCCCTGGAGGGATAATCTGCTGCCAGCTACAGCACATATAATCCACAAGTTTTGGCCCGCAGTGGCACGCTTATGACTGCGCTTGAGCGCATGAAGGGATGAGGGACAACATACAAATGCACGAGATCAGGCACAACACTCACGCACAAGCCCGGGTTACCTCTAAAATGAGTATTTACTTTACAATGATCATTCACATTTTAGAGGTGAAAACTGGACTGCATGCAGAAGGATAGGTGAGGCACTGAGACGAGACATGCCACACACACCTTGGCCAAATGGCTTACAGTGAAACGCTACTCCTGGCTGCAGCAAAGGTCCTGCTGATTTACAAAGGCAAAAATTTAACCCTTTGTATCCAAATTCTCCCTCTGAAGAGAAAGGATTACAATACTTGTTATATCCCACTTGTCGTTTCTCTGGAGTATAAATGGATCYGAGGCAGGAACTGTCTCTCTATGAGCACAGCCCCACCACGGACAAGTCCTAGCCATGGCTGAAGCATTACACATCGTAACTCTTCCTCCTTTGGACTGAATTGCAATTTTGTCACGTCTAATTTTGTCCTATTGCTCCTAACGTTATAGCACTTGGCCGTACCTCCTCAGCCCTCCATTCTGTTTATTCATAGAAAGTAAGAAATGCCACAGGATAATGGTTTTATGCTGCTACATAAAGGCTAAGGCAGAGTCAAGATATTGGTGGAAAACGAATAGTGAGACAAAGCTGAGATGTTTATTTTCCTGTCAGGGTGCAGTGATGCTAAGGTCATGTCTTATCGCAGTGCATTTTAACTCTGCTGCACCAGTACCACCACCTAGACCCAATCAACCAGTGGAAGTCCAGTTCCTCAGTCTTTTGAGCAGATTTGAAAGTCCTAGTCTTGGGTACTTCRCACAAGATGCGATGTAGGTGCAGTGAATAAATGGTTGAAATACAACGGAGCTGTCCTRAATAGACCAGCAGAGAGTCTCTTTACTATGTGAACGAGCAGACCGTTAGCAAGGGACCGGGATGCATTACCTCCATGTAAGCTAATGGCATGGTCGCTACCTCTAGGAGCTCACCAATCCTGAGGGAATCGAGCTGGGAAAGCGATTTCTCATCTGATCTACAGAAATCTCTCTTCTGGYTTCCACTGTGCCTGGTCCCACTCCTGGGAACAATGGAGAAAGAAGAAAAGCTTCAGGAAAACACCTCTAATGTGACAGCTACGCTGCGGTCTCTGTTCAATTTGAAAGCGAGCCCTCGTCCCCAGATGCCTCAATGACTCCTGCTTCACGTTCTGGCCCAGCCATATTTTGTTTATTGTGGGATATATCTTGTTTATTTTGGGAGGCAGAATATATTTTACATGTTTTGCATGACCTTGGGTGAAGCAGCCTCCTCCAAGCTTCCCCCATCCAGACAGGACTATAAAACAACTGTCCCTGTTTTCCATGAGGACTCTGCCCAGCAGCAAGAAAAGCGCTATCAAGAGATTATTCAAAAGCTCTCAGAAACAGCCACTGGGATAGATTTAACRGGCAGCAACGTCGAGACTGTAAAACATGTTTGATGGAGCATTTTACACYGCTTTAAATTTCGAATTCTTTGGAGAGCGTCTGAGGGTTTTTCAAGAAACAAACACAACCCTCATCCCCCATGCACATATACGTACACACAAAAAGCTCCTTCATCGCATGGGGAGCCGGCATCCTGAGACTCTGACCTCAGCTCACTCCTCGGCTTTATCAATCACGTTATATAATCAGTGCCGACTGAACAGCATTTGGAAAGTGGGCTGGATTGGGTTTTTTCTTTCTTTCTGGCTTTTCTTTTTTTTTCCCCCCTCCTCTCCCCCCTATCTAGGGTATTCGAGGAAGAAAGTCTGTAGCCGGGACGTGGCTTGGGAAGGATCTAATGAGAGCCCTTAGCTCGCTAAAATGAAGTGCTGTGGCAGTATCTTAATTGGAGGTTTGGAGATTTCCTTCCCCTGGGGTAGATTCTCAGAATATTTTGAGGTTGTCTCTTTGGAAATGTATAATGAAAAGGTAGTTTTGCTGCTTCACAGATTCTTCGCGTCCTTGCCTCTCAGTAATCAAGTGAAAGCTAAAACCACCGGGCAGGATAAAACCCAAAGGGACGGTCCAAGTTACAACAGCACGAACCGGCGAGATGCTCAGTGTCAGCACATCGGGGTAGCACCCCAGCAGGCGCAGCCCCCCCCCCCCCCCCAAGTCCTGCGGCTGGGAGAAGCAGCCCCACCACCTCCACTTTCACCTCCAGCTCCGCGGCGTTACCGAACCCAAACCTCCACACCGCTTGCTGGAGGAACTAGCAGCCAAACGTCCGTTCTCTATCCCCGTGACATTTTCACAGGAAAACTGAAATAAACTGGCTGAAGACAAGAGATGTTTTGACTAATTTTCACAGCTCACCCTCACTTTGTCCTTTCCCTGCACATCCATTCACAGCCACTCCGAAGCCTTCCCGAGCCTCATCACTCAACTTTCTCGGCTCTCCACGCTCACGGCTCGGTACAACATTTCCCACACACTCTCTCTGCACTCCGAAAACACACTTTGCTTGAAGTCCACGCTCGAGCCTTAACAATGGCAAGGAGACTAACCACATCTCAGCATTCCATGCTTTATTAGCGGCTTTCCCAAATCAGGGATCCCTTCACCGTGAGCAAAGTGCTCACAGTTTTAATCTGGTGGCAGCTGCCTCAAATTATGTACCGCTGTATTTCAACCGACTGCAGATTGATTTCTCTGCTTAGCTCAATTCACCACACGTTAACACGCTAATTAACAACCGATACTTAAAACATGCCCTCTCCGTAAAGCCACCACTATTACTGCCCGCGTGGGCAGCAGGAGTGATGCTCGCTGCAGAGCGACGCAGACCTCTAGCAATCCTGCTTAGATTTTGTAGTTTATCATACAGTTAGAGATATGTGATTACTGCAGACAAAACAAAATCAGAGCCAGAACTTCACTTAAAATCGCCAAAAATCCAAATC
Organism: Oceanodroma leucorhoa; assembly: GCA_030449065.1. Classification (NCBI taxonomy): domain Eukaryota; kingdom Metazoa; phylum Chordata; class Aves; order Procellariiformes; genus Oceanodroma; species Oceanodroma leucorhoa. Next base: position 1,005,884 of record JASVER010000044.1, on the reverse strand, counting down.
TTTATTATGAGTCAAAGAATTTCGACTAATTCCGTTGATTTTAAACACATTCTTTGTTACTTCCTCTCAGCTGGAAGCAGATACACAGAGGAGAAAACTCTTCTGATATACTTGCAGGCTGACCTAAGTTGTTCTTACAAGATTTCCAATTTCTGTTCTGCATCAAAGACATGTATTATCCATGAGCCATCAGCAGGGACAGAACCCAAGACTTCGAGCAATAAAAACCACAGGGTTTTTTGCTATTGGAGTTAAAGGACTAAAAAATGGGGTAAATCCTTACAGCTTCCTCTAGGTGCTAGAAATGAAAACCTTAACCACTACAGATACTAATGACTATAGGGGAACCTGATGTATTTAACTAATAGATTTAGTCAGTATATTACATCAGTCACGCTTATTACAAATGGGCTTTTTACTCAGGTCACTGGGAGCAGTCCAAGATCATGTATATGTATAAAATTGGACCCTTAAACCAGGCGCGGGCCCTGTGAGGTCACACTACTGTCTCCATTTTATGGGTGAGGAAATGCAAGTACACATCTGCAATGACAGTTTTGGATACTTCTCCGGACCAAGGTGAAATTTTCCCCCTTTCAATTGAGTTTATTGTCACAAAACCCCACCAATGTGGCCTTTTTGTTTGGCGTTTCTGCTTTCTTTCTGTCTTTGCACACTCTGTTGCTTCCCAGAAGCACCACCTTCACCCCAGCACAGCACCTTCACCCCCAGCACAGCACCTTCACCCCCAGCACAGCACCTTCACCCCCAGCACAGCACCCTCCTTGGCAGCAGCTCTGCCTGCGCCGGGCCACCGAGTGCCCGGCTGCCAGCCGGGAGGTGAGGAGCAGTCACCCAGCTGAGAACCTGCTCAGAGCCAAGGGTGACCTGAGCCCATTTCTCAGRTCTGCCGTTTCCCTCTCCCGAGTGGCTACTGATGGGACCTCTGTGCTACAGCCGTATGGACCAGATAGTCCTTCATTTCTCCCGATTTTTACGTTGGCCATCTGGATGACAAACTCTTCTCTTCCCCACTTTTGTACAGCAGCGGATGAAATGAAGCTTTAATGTCAGCTGGAGCCCCTTGGCGCTATTAATAAAAACAACGATAATAACAAGGGAGGTTTGCAAATTAGCAACCCTTGCTACAAACAGAGATACACCCAAATTAGCACAAATCATCACAGGCTCTTGCCTGCTTAGTGGCTATTTTAATCACTGGTGACTAATGCCTGTGAGGGCTATTCCAGGGTTTGACGTGCCTCAAACACATGAAAAAAGGAAAATCTTGTGGGGAGAGAGGGGAGAGGAAGAGGGCGAGAGAAGGAATTGGCTGAAGCCAAAGGTTCATCACCGAAAAGCGTTCAGCTCATACCACCCATTTCGCTACCATTGCTACTGCATTTGCTGGGGTCACTGGCTAATTCACCTCTGAATAACAGCATCGTTTCTCTTCTTTTGGTGCAAATCTAAGAAAAACAGTCATGCTCTGGAACACAAACAAAGGCTACCTGTCCTTTCCTTGGTTATGGAAATGGGGGTCAGTCTTTATTTTCGAAAGGGGCAGAGTAAAGGAGCTGGAATGCTGCTTGGCACACCACCAGAAAGGAAATCTCTGCTTAAATATTTGACAGGAAGAAAAAAAAAGAGAGGAGAGGAAACAATGCAAAGGGGGGTGGGGAGAGGGAACTTTTGCTTCACGTGGAGGAAAAGGGCGGCACAGCAAGCGAAGCCGCGGCTCACCTCTGCACCAGGCAGTGCTGCGCTTCGCCTTCACGGAGTGAGCTCCTGTCGGTCAGACCAGTCCACTTCTTTTTTCCATCCTAGCTTTCCAAGGACTACAGSAGTTTTCCTAGTTGAGTGAAGCTGAACAACGAGCCACCGAGCACCAAGTCCCTCAGACGAGGCACATGCGTTTACCTAAGCCACGCTGATCTTTTTTCCTGGAGTAGGTTAAGGCTTACAAGCACTTGCACCCACTTGACRACATCCAGATCACATCAAACAGCACTTTGAGAAAAACTTTCTGAAAAAGTTTTGAAAAAAAATTTTAATTTACAAAAAAAAAAAAAAAATTGCAGGGGACAAAAAAGACATTCTTTTGGAGCTAAAGGGTAAGACAACGTTTGCTAACATGAGTGACCCAAGTAGGATTTGGCCCACAGCATTCAACCATCATCATTATTTATCTGAAGACCATCAGAATAGGAGACCAGGACTTCTGCTTTCTCTGCTTTACTTCAGCTGACCAATCAGCAGCTTAAAAGCTCTTTACTCAGGGTCATGCCTGGGTAGAAAACCACCCYTGAGTACCCACCACCACTTCCTCCAGTACCTGCTAATTTCATGACAGCTGAGGAACCCCATGAACACTCCAGGGCTAAGGTGGTAGAGATGAAGCAAAGTAAAAAGCCTGACAGACAAATATTGCAAATTGTAGGAACAAGAGTTCAAAAAAGTGCAGCATAGCGTTCCTGTCCTTTGAGGGCTAATGTGCAGCATAGCTTTTAAACGGAAGATGTGGGGAGACTGGTTCAAGTCTTCCAGTTGGCTTCTCCTCTCTATTACAGCATTGCAAACACACATATACGTTCTGGCCCTGTAAAATCTTTACATTCACTCAGGTCACTGCAGGTTTAGTTTTACAATGTTGGAGGCTCCAAACAGGACTGATCATAAACAGCTGCTTCTAGTTTTTACTAAGGGGGAAATCTTTTTGGTTTATTGCTCTTGTGGCTACTGAGTACTAGCACTGGAAAGCTAGTCATCTAAGTTGCCTTGGACCTATTTCTCAAAGTCTTTTTTTTTTGAGTACGTGTTTGTTTACCAATGTGGCTCCAGATTGTTGGCTAAGATTTGTAGACCCCTGGTGTAGCTACAGGAAATATTTCTAAAGTGTTCCTTTTCTGAGAAGTCTGCAGCTTAAATAACCATCTCTTTCCATGAGGCTTCTGCATCAGCTAGTTGCACTAGAAGTGCTTTCTCTCTCCTTTCCCTTCTCTCCACCTCTCTGCCCTCTTAAGACATATTTTGRAGATATGGAAGGTATCACCTCTGTAGATGTTGGTATCTTGGAGCTGTCTCCACCCGTCGTGTGACGAAGCCAAAGTATAAGGCCAACTTTCAGTCTTGCAATTCTTGAGCTGTTTCACTTGGCTATTCCAGTTGTTACTCCCCGTATATTTTTCCTCAAACAGTAGAGATGACAGGCTGCCTGCATGTACTTGTACTTCACAGATCAGACACGAACCTCCTAATGAGACAAGAGGAGGAAATGGAAGTTCTGTGGGTGGCCGTGGTTGGGAAAGTTCACACGTTCACTGATAACCTCTCCAGGAAAACGTACTCTACAGCTTGTTCTGGCCTTCAACTTGCCAGGTACTCCCGAGTACAGCCTCTTCTGTGGTCACTCCACCCTTGGCCAGATTTTCAGGAGAACTCAGTGCACCGAGATGCGGCATTTGTGGTTTCATAAAAGGCCCCTTTGGAAACCTGGCCTGTATTTGGGTGCAAAGAGGGACTCTCTTAGAAATCTGGTCCTAACAATCACAGAGAACGCTGGGAAAATTACTTTTGCTTCTTTTGACATGAAGTGTGACTTCTGCAGGTGCTGCAAGCTCTGATTTAGCTGTTTCATCGAGGCCTGTGCTCTGCAAGGTGATGACAAAAACTCGAATATCCTTTTTTTTTTTGTCATCCAGAGATGCAGAGGTTCCATGTACAGAACTGTATCAAAACCAGGAGGTTCCAGCCCTAATTCAGCTGAACTTTCAAAGCTGCTTGGAAACCTCATTCACATTAAACTTTATGGGAACTGGACATCCAAATTCCCTAGGTGGCTTTGCAAAACACAGCTGTAACTAATTGCTGCGCGGAAAGGTTTGGGGAAAAGATTTTGATCTAGAAAAGGAGAGAGAGATTTCAATGCCAAAAAAGCTTTTGCAATAGATCCTCACATGGTATCCGCAGAGCTGATTCTGGGCTACCTCTTCAATGAAGTAAATGGAGCCATTTTACAATAGCTAATCCTCTCTCTGTGACTCTTCATGTGCCTGCAGAGGTTATAAACTAAGTGGGAGAAAGAATTTCTTTGCGGAGTTTCTAGTAATCCCTGCCACTGCAAACTATGGGGCTGAAAGGTTGAATAAATCAAAACGACTGATGAACAATTCACGCCCAACTCATTCCCACTGAAGAAATTGTCACATTCCATCAGTGAGGCTGGTAAAATCTGTGACCATCTCAACCCTTATCAAGCCTTAATTTCTTCTTCCTGTTTTGGCAATAATTTAACGTTAAAGGTCACAGAGCGAAATGCTCAGAGTCAGGAAACGGAGGAGTTCTGATTTGATAACAACATTATTTAGCCCCACGAAGCCCCACTTGGTATTTTCTCCTCCTTTGTTCCTTTTCAAGACCATGATCCATCTTCCACTGAAGACAATGGGAGTGTTTCCACTGAATTTAATGAGACTTGGATCAGGCCCTAAATGTCAGTATTACTCTATTAATATTTATGCTGTTGGAAGTATGTCAGAAAACATACAGGATGTGCAGAGTGGCTGAGTGAGCTATGAGAATCATAAATTTTCCTGACTTAGTAATTTCTTCACAAATCCTTAACATTTCTAATCTAACCATGGTAATAATAAAATAGCAGGATTCTAACCTTCTCCTCTTACCGTACAAACCTTTCTCCACTGTAATCTGTCTGAGTTGGCCCCAGAGCTGAAAAATCATCTGCATTGCAACTCCCTATCTAGCTCACGTCTAGTCTCTCTCTCTCTGACACATATGTAAAAAAATAAAACTGTTATTTTAGAAGTTGCATGTAAAGTGGTCAAAATTAAAAGGCTCTCAAAACCAACAAGCTGTATGATTTACAGTCTTTAAAGATCCTTAGCTTAGCAGCCTTCACAGCCTTCAAAGGGGGGGGAGCTGAGGAACTAAACCTGTTATTGCAAGTCCCCCACAAATATGACAAGTGGCAACCGCTCTGAGAAGGTTTCTCCAGGCTGTTTTACTTGGGGTTTCCTCTCGATGTGAGGAAATGGCCAAGTAGTGTGGCAACAAGGGGAGCCTGCTAGCTTGCCATGGGAATGCCTGTCACTGCAGGGTGTGTGGCAACCACAGCAGTCAGACCCTCTTCGCGCAGCTGCTCCAACCTCCCCGTCGCTGGAGAAGTGATGGGCAAAACAGTCCCAAAGGCCTGGAATTTCTGTTTCCCTTGAATAAGTCCCCAGACGGTTGGATTCCTCCCTGCCTCGCCGCCCCTTCTCAGCGGGCAGTGCTTGCCTGAGTGGGTGGAGGAATGCGGGCAAGCTCTCAGCATAATAGTCAACTGACCACCAGAGCTGTAGAGTAAGGTCACTGGGGAAAAACAGTCATTGAAGAATGCGGCTGAGCTATGCCCAAGCTATGCGGGAGGAGGCTTTGTCTCCTTTGGCATGCTGAGCCTGGCCAGGGCCACAGACRGGATGGCAAGGGGCTGGCTGGCAGGCACTGAGAAATGGGCAGGATCTGCTCTAAAGAGATGACCTGGAAGGGGAGGCTGCCAGATACGTTTGCAGGGCATCACCTCCTAGCCWTGCTTAGCTACCTACAGGTTGGTCTAGATTGAAGCATAGTGTGAAAGAACATGGAAATTATGTACAAAGGAGCTAGGTGGARGATCAAAAGATTAATATGAGGTAATTCTGCAGTACTGTCGGAGATATGCTGCTTCCAGGATCCAGATTAACCCATTGCAGACTTAGAAATACACTCTGAGTTAAGAGGCTGAATCACACCATGGTTGAGGTGGAAAGGAACCTCTTGAGGTCATCTTGTCCAATCCGCCCTGCTCAAGCAGAGTCACCTAAAGCAGGTTGCCCACTACAATATAATGAACTTAAAGAGAAAGCTGTTCAGTGTGCCTGTCTCAAGAAAATCCAGGAGACTTTCAACAGCCACGAGACCCTTGTGCAGTATCTAGCAGTCACCTCAGGGAAACGGGGACACTGCCACATGTTTGGAGAGCATGGAAGAAACCGAAACGAAAAAAAGCTCTCCGTAACCTCCTCTCAAGGGTACCAGAAATAGAACATAAGCACATTTCTATATCCCAGCTTGACATTTCAACCATCTTTATCATCTCTTGAGATCCCCCATCTGTTTCCTCTCTAAATCTTTAGTTCTCCAACCTCCAAAGCACAATTGTAAGAACTCATCAGGAGAAGAACATGGGCTAGGCTGGGAAGGGTGGCAATGTGGGCAAAGCCACCAGCAAATGTGCCTTTGCACATTACTCTTTTCATACCTTGCAGATTAAAACTCCTTCCTCAAATCAGCATCCATACTCTCAAGATTACCAGACCTCACCGTCAGGATAGCCAGTTTCCTTCCCTCAGCATTCAGCAGCTCAAAGGGCAGATTTCTCCTTATGTGAGCTGAAACATGTACACCAAACTATTTTTTCCCAGCTCAGCATTATTTGTTGTTTAACATGCCCTAGGAGTACCCTGGATTATTAAGTGAGGCAAGGTTTGAAGGCAAAGGTAGTATCTTTTATTGGACCAACTGATACTGCTGACCTTGCTACAAACCTCTCCTTGCTTATGATCATAGACAATCACAGCYACAGCGACACTTCTAGGACAACTTGGCTTATCGAAGCAGTCCCACAGCTTGCTGTGAACAGAAATATCGCACAAACCAACTTTTTCTACTGGACCCACAAAAGAGCTCTATCTACGGAGCCCCGGATTTAGGGAAACAGAAAAACAACCAAACTGGAGAAAACCACTCTCTCCCTAATCCAATATCCTACCTCCAACAGTGACCAAGATCAGATGCTTCAAAAATGCCAGAAAGTCCACATCTGGGTGGATTTTCTTTTGTATCTGGGTGGTGATCTGTTCCTAGGGGCAGTTTCCTCTGCTCCTGTGAAGCCAGCAGTCCAACTTCTCAGCTTGAGCCTATCAATCCAAAACCCCAAATCTGAAGGATCCATTCCTTGAGGGACATTTTTGTCAGTGCAAACATGACAGTCTCAGACCATTTCTCATATTGCTAAACAGCAGTCTATGCAAAAACAAAATCTAAGCATTGAGGCTGGGATTTTCATCGGAGCATGAAAGATTTCAGACACCAAAACTCTCGAGATGCTGGGCAGCTCGCATCAGTACGGTCCCTTTGAAATTCCCACAAAAACAGCTTTTGCAACATTACTTTTAATTTCTGACAGTATAGCAGAGCAATCAGTTCCGCAATGCCTTTGGACGGGTGTTTTATCACTCCGGTGATGGGTGAAAGGGCAGGAAGCAGAGGGACAGGATGGAATTTGGAGCGTGACCCAAGTCCTGCCAGGACACAGGGGAGGGATGCTTTCTGAAAAAAGAGAAGCTTTGCCACGGGGGGAAGTGGGCTGCCTTGCCTCCATATCCTGTGGATCCAAACTTCCCCCCGAGCGTGACATCTCTTACGAAAATATGCACGCAGACTTCTCCAAACTGCTTCCCGCCCCACTCCAGCAGAAGGGCCAGTTCTTGACAGTCTGAGTTTTTAGCAAAAATAGGTCTGCCCCTGCCACTCRCACCGAGTTAGTGCAATGGAAACGAGGGAAGAATCGCACCTAATATTACGGTTTGGCTGGAGATTTCCTGTGGAAATCTTCAACAGGAAGAAAATAAAGCATTTGATGAGACAAGATGGGTTACAAAGTATCAGCTCTCCTGACTGCTTGAAACCAAAAATTCAAATCATGGCAAAAACCCCACAATGGTTCCTGTCATCTGGGCGTGAAGTTTTTCCTTCTTTCTTCTACAGAGTCAATATTTCCTTTAGGAGAAAGATCTCAGACCAGTCTTCCTCGCTGCGTATCTCTTAAAAGATACTGGTGCTTCACAAAAGCAGTCTTTGGTCTTTTTCCTCTCTTTTTTTCATGCAAAATTGTAGTTTTATGGGTCTCATTTTGGAGCATCTTACAAGAGCTTGACTCAGAAAGCACTAAAAGCCCTTCAGAAGTCTTGGCTAAAACTAAACCAAAGTTTGAGAAGTGCTTATGTGACTTGGGTTAGTATTTCAGCTCCTACAACAGTTTATTGCTTATGAAAAATATCATCCTTATGAAAAATATCATCCTTGAAGTGTTCTATTTAACTAAAACTGCTGTTTTCAGCAAGAATAGTTTGGAATTGTCCATTGTAGCATTGAAGGCCAGACTATTAAATAAGTCATTTATTTCTCAGTTGTTTTGGAGCCCACCCTCTCTAACCATTCACTAAGTATTCAATGAGCCTCCCTGAAGTCCTTATCAGGCCTGAAAATAAAATAATAAAACTTCAAATTTGAGGAATTTTTACCCAGTTTTCAAATTTATGTTGAGACAAACTCAGCATTTACAGTCACTCCGGGCCACCAGTAGTTCTTTCAGGCACTTTTTTTGTTAGAAAATGTAATATGCTAGGAATTTAAACAAAGGTGATGTATCAGCAAATGACCCTCAGACAGTGTGATCTCATCTTCCAGCCACTCAACATTTGGGAACAGGAATGAAGTTTATTGCCCTTTAGCAACAGACCAACAAAGCAGACAATAGTTAAAATACCCATACCATTTGCAACACGAATATATCTTCTCAAATCTGCCACCTCCCTTCCTCTCCCACCCCACAGAAGATAGAAATGGACTATCTGGCATCTAATAAAAGTTCTGTGAAGCAAGAGGAGGGACATAGGCAATCATTTTTGGTTTAGACACTGAGTCAAATACTCAGCACCTAATTTTTCAAGCATTAACGGCAGGAGAGTATCACCAGCTTCATAATAAGCTCAGCTACAATCTGGGCAAGCCTTTGGGAAGTTCTTACAAGGGCAGCTGGAACCACGTGGGCCCAAGGGCTCTTGCTCAGRAGAAAGCAAGTTCAAAGCCCTCAAGCCTGGATGCAAACCTGGCATGTGAGCTGGTGACCCAGTTTCGCTCCTCAGCCTGCATTTGACGTTTTAAGCACTTCAGACCAGGGATTGTCTATTGTTGCATATGAGATGGAAAGCACCCAAGAGAATGGGATCCTGATCTCTGTTTGGGCATCTAAGATCTTTTGTAATTCAAGTCAAAAAATGAAAGTTTTCTTGCTGTTTTTGAGACTCTGCTTCCGTTTGGGGCTTGAATCTGGATAATTAGGGGTCCAGGGAAATAACACAAATAAAGAAAAGCAGTAGAACTAATGAAACTTGGTATCTGATACACTTGCTGGGCCCAGGAAGCTTTCCCCATGGCTGAGGTTCTTCCTCAGATCTTCTCCCTGTGTGATTTTTCGTGTCTGAGTAAGTGCAGAGATTCACACCCATTAGTGGGACATGTCTCCTCACCAGCTCTAAGTTTCATTATATTTGTAGAAACCGAATTATCCCTGAGATCTCTAGCCTCTTCCCAAATTAAGTTGAAACCAGCTAAAGAGTCCTGAGCAAGGAGATGGAGGGACAAGCAGGAGCACAAGTTCATACACAGAATACATTCACATAAAGCTTACTTCCTTAGGAAATTGGCTAGAAAAACATGCAAAATACTTTCTCAGCTCTTGCACGCTGGAATTACATCTGGCCCGGTTTGCCTACATCCACCAGCCAAAGCAGCAGGGTTATRAACATACCTACTAATGCACACCACAAGAAGTTGTGCCTCGTTATCTCCTTCAGAGAGGGGATCAGGCCACAGAAAGCTAAGGCAGATGTAGAAAATAATGAGTGGCCTTACTAAGCCAGACCGAAAGTTCATCTAACTCGGTCTCTAGCAGTGGCCGCAATAGACACCCAAGGAGGAATAAAGTTCAGCAGACATATTTGATACTTTCCTCCTGTGTCCTCTTCACTTCCAACAATTTTTGTTCAGCAACTTCTTGAGAAGAATGCAATCRCTACACACCTAGCCATCTCTAAGCATTTCTCTTCAACAAAATTCTTCCCTTGAACTTATGTAAACTTATAATTCAGAGAAGTTTGCTGGGATACGAAGTTTTGCTGGGTTTGCGGAAGACATGGGCYAGTTCCAAAACATAGCTCTTCAGCTTGCTCACTTCTGAACCCTTGGCAAGGAAGCAGGGGCTACCACGCCACGTCCCAAATCGCTCCTGCTCTCCCTGCAGCGCACCAGAGGAGAACAACTCACAGGCAGCACAGTGCAGAGCAGTGTTAACAACCCTCAGGCTGGACTGGGCTAGGAAGAAACAAACCTACCGTCTTTCAGACTCTAGACAATTTATGAAGATAAGAAGTCTTGCCCTTTTGCATTTAAACCGTCTCCCTGGATTAGATAAACTAAACCTGTTAAAGGATTCTCATCCCAGTGTAGGCTGCACCTACGAAGGGTTTTCCTGGCACAACCACACCGGTTGAGACTGCGACTCCCTGCTGTACTTGAACTCGTGTAACCAAGCAAGTAAACCTCTGAAGCGGAGACCTGGCTGCGATTCAGCCAAAAAGCAGACATGAGTTCTGAGCAGGCGACGGAGCACCTACGTTTGCTTTCTGCTTGTTTTCCACAAGCCTCTCCCCAGACAAGGCTCTGACCCAATTCCCACTGAAGTCCACAGAGGCAGCCGACCGGCTTTAGGAGCTGGATGGCACCCAGCGCCTGGCCGAGTGAAACGCTATCCGCTGTCCCACAGCTCCAGGCCTCCTGCCCCCACAGCTCAAAGCCACCAGGACTTCTACATTCCCCCCCAGCTTAGCGGGATGACCAGCGCCAGCCCTGGCGCAAACACAGCTGCTCAAATCCAATGTCACCATTCACGCAGGGCGTGATTGCCACCGTCCCCTGGCACCCTGACCTCTCCCTCCCAGCCAGCTGCGAGAGCATGCCGCATCTTGTGCCCACATTTTCTTTCCTAAGAAAGCCCCGAGGGGYTTCTTTGGCATGGCTCACATTGCTGGTGAACAGCTCCCTTTGGCTTCCATGTTTACATCCTTGTGGTTGTTAATTTGAGAGAAGCCTTTTATTTTAGAGACACACACCCCCAACTCCCTCTGCAGGGGGGGAAAAATGTGACCTTTAAGATTGTTTATACCAATCAACAAGAAGCCCTCGCGCTGCCGGATTCCAAGAAACACGAGACCATCTTGGAGCTTGGAAGAGGGAGGGGAGCACGGGCGAGGAGCGGGAGCAATCAAGGTCAGGAGTTCACAGACAGGATAAAGCAGAAGGCAAGGCGAGCAGGCGGGGTGGCAGGGCATGCCCTCTCCGTTCAGAGAGGCAAGGCGAGCGCCGGCAGCTCCGTCGACGATGTGCCGCAGACCAGCCTCGCGGTGTGGGGAGCCGACATCCCGAGGCGACGCGRGGAACGAGCTGGTTGTGGTGGCCCTGGAGAACGAGGGTGGTCATTTCTTCCTCCCAAATCCCTCGCAGGTCKTCTTCCAGCCTCGCAGCACTTCACTGAGGACCAAGAGAGATCCAGAACAAGGAGAAATTATTACAGTCCAGTTTTGCACTCTGGTACCCGCTGTGATGAATAAAGTGGTTGGACAAGACAAGGAGGAAGATGAAAACATTTTCCCACTGTCGAATGCAAAAGTAAATAAATAAGTAAACAGACAAGCATTCAAATCCAAGAATTTCTTTTCCTTGCAAGCATCAGCCTTCAAGGGAGTAGCACCACAAATTTTTTCCTACCATTGTACTGAGTCAAATGAGCAAAGGTTGTGGCTTCGGGGATCCAAACTTCAAGTGTCCTAATAGGCAGAGGAAGCGCTGGCAGCTCAGGACTGGCACGAAACCCACGGGTGCCTTGTGCACARAACGCCAGCACCAACAGCTTCAACTTCAAAGGCGGCAACGCCACCATCTCAGTAGGTTCAAGACCGAGGCGTTGAGGGGAGGAAGAAAAAGGGCAAAGGATCAATAAAAACCACGGGAGGACAAATGTGGTGGGACAGGCAGAGATGCTGTGATACAGCATACCACTTTTGGGCAGCCGGCCCAGTTCAAGGCAGGSGTTTTCAGGACAGAGGTATGTTTCTTCCTTTGAGTCCTCTTCCTAACCAACACTTCACAGCRGATGTCAAATTCAGCCCCAAGGTAATCTGGCACCGAGTCAGGAGTTTGACAATTTCAGTCACTTTTTTGTGGTCAAAGCTCTCTATGAATCTATATATTTACAATTATAGGACGGCGTCTTGTTCTCATTTACACTTATCTTCTCCATTGGATTACACAATATAACCAGAGGTGGTATTTGGTCTATGCATCGCTTTTATTTTTTATGTTGTCTGCCCAAATAAATTATTTATGACCCATTAGATACATTTGTTTGTTAACTAATAAACCTCAGAAAATATTTTTAATGAAGACTATTTTTTTTAAACAATCATGTCGCCGCTCCTCTATTAGCACTCAAGGATTAAATAAGACTGTGAATAGTTGTTAACTAACAATTGGTTACTGAAACACATGGACTGAGGTTTTTGTCTTCACATTATTGAGGCTAAAGAAACGATGCTTCTACAACCACACTGATGTTGCCTGTCTGAGTTCTCATTTCAAGGCACATGCTGAATTTTAAACCACCACATGGATTTCTCACCCATACCTTCAGCAGCGTTGGACATGCTGTGAAGGAGAAAAGCAAATGGATAGCACAGCTGGCTGTGCAGACATCAAAAGTAATTCTCTTTTTAAAGACAATTAGTTAGTTGTTCTTGTGTTTTTTTGTTTGGGTTTTTGTTTGTTTGTTTGTTGGTTGGKTTTTTTTTBTTTCCCTTCCCCCCCTCTCTTTTGTTAAGCAGTGCTACCACTCCAGTTTTTCTGCTGGGTAATGCAGGGCTTTGACAGCACCTRGGATTTGTGTGCAAGGACAATTACCTTGTGCAAGCCCTGTACAGCTGCACTGCTGGTGGAATGACAATTATACCCTCCTTGCTTGACCAAACTACCAGAAGTCGGCTCATGAATATGATCCTGGAGTAACATTTGTAGGCTAAGGTCAGTCATGTCATCTCTGATACTTACGGCCATTCATCTGCCARCATGCTGTCTGCAATCTGAAACATGCTTCTGTTTTATTCCTACATTGTCTCATTGACAAAAGAAATGTCCAGGAGAGAGAGAGCTGGCCTACAGAGCCAGCAGTTACTTGTTCTTCCCTGGGTCCTGTTTTCAATATAAGTCCTTGGTTTAGGTTATTGTTTCTCCTTTTTCCTCTTCATTCATTCTAGCATTCCATCTTGCCATGCAATTGAAGCTATTCAACTCAAAGATAAAAAGGATTAATGAAAATGCTCAAAGACCAAGCTGGGTTGCTCACTGACACGGACTCTGTGTCCCATTTTATATGACTTAGGGAATAGTAGTTCCTCTGAGAAATTATTCTCCATTCAGATCCTCAGGAAATGTGTCCTGATTGGATACAAATGAGAGAAATRAAATGCAGATGATTCCTTTTTGGCCACAGCTCCAAGGAGGCCCAGGCAACATGGATATCTTTGGTCAGCTACCTTCTGGTTTCTTCTAACTCAAGCGTTGTTCGTACCTGCTCACGTTTGCAAGCATCACCCATGTTCCTCTGACTCTGCACCACCAAGATGGACAGCRAACGAAACCAGGCCTCTCTGGTTTTCAAGGCCTAATTCTGTCAAAAACCTTTGAAAATCACAGTAACTCAGTTCCAGAAGTCAGCTCATCCTTACAAATGAAAATGCAGATTCAGCCTGCCTACKTATTGCCAAACCCCACGTACACAGCACTTCCTCTTTGCTGGCACCGGCTCTTTGGAAGCGCCTGTGCAGTAAGAAATACCAGGCACAGAGATTTAGCTGGAAATCAGCAGTGATCTTGTGAACTGCCATTTCTGCTTCTCTTGCTATTTTGACTTCTCTCACAGCCTTGAAAAGTCAAAAGGAAACAACATAAAAAGAAAGAACACGCAAAAAAACAGACATTGACACAGCAAAAATTGGGTTCCTCCTTGTTCCCCAAGATACTAAGATCTCAAACCCAAAAGCATACTCTTGCTATTTCAAGACAAACATTTAATGGAAAAAATTTTACTCTATTCTATGATGCTAGTCCATCATACCACGATACAGCATGTACCCYCATCAGAGGAAAGATTGTGACAGAAAGGTCAAACACTATCTTCTCTTTCACTTGTTACCTCATCCTATTGGCCTCTCCGATTTGGTACTCAGGAAGAAACACCAGAAAAACTTTGTTGCTGAATRAACTTTTTGTGGTAAGAAAAAGGATGCCCTACTCACACTCCTTCTCTATCCAAAAAATACCAGACAATCTTAAAGAGGCCTCCTGAAATAAACCAATCTAAATAGAATATAAGTAAATCTTGAAACAAAAACACTCCTTCCCAAATCAGCATAATAATAAAACTATCWCCAAAACAGAGTTTGAATTCTCCAAAAGCGGGACGAGAAAAGGCACTCCATGGACTCCAACATAAAGTTTACCCCACTGTCGAGTTTGAAAGCATTTCCCACGACATAAAGATGGATAGTAGCGTAAAACTAATGTAAAGGTAGATAGATCAGCAGTCTGGTCCATGGCCAAAATCTGGTTCCACCCCTGGAAACCCAAAACCGCAAAGGACTAGAGTAAAAAATGTAATGATCTATCAAAGCTACCTGATACCTCCCAAGCTCTCTAGCTCAATGATCTTTACAGCCAGCAAAGGGGCTCAGAGCTGTACTTTCTTTGTGGCCATACTCTTAAATGTCCAGTTTAAGTAAAAGAGTTTATGATTCCCAGGTTATGATGGATATCCTAGCTGCAACCACAGCTGTAAAGACACAGTCAGGATTATTTTGAGCATCCATCACCTACCTGACTTGAGCCTTGTGTCTCATCTGTCATCGAAGTAGGGGGTGCAAATCTCATTATAACCACCAGAGCGAGTCATGTGTTACAACTTCTGTGCACGTCCATTACATTCAAGAATAACCTCCCAGCTCCTCCAGAYGGGATGGCAGAGATGGATGGACATCTCTCTTTGATCTGGGGAGTTCTTCCTCTACCTCCAGTTGCCTCCTAGGTCATGCTGTCAGGACAGGGATGGCACCCCCCCTTGCATATGAATCTCATCTCCCCCCCTCCAAAACCACAGTCTACACGTGTTTGCTGTTACTTCCAGATGTGTCCACAACTTGAAAGCACTGATTTGAGAGGAAAAAAAAAACCAACAAAAAACCCCCAACATTTAGAGCTAGCAGAGCTGAGTCCCCCCTCCCCTCCCTTTCCTGGAGCATCTGTCCAGGTCGTCTACACAGGCAACACTGAACAGTTCTAGGGGTCTCAATAACGCACCACGGAAGTGTCTGCACGTGGACGGATTAGAGAGACAACGCAACTTCTCTTCTCCCCATTATACTCAAACCCTCTCTCTCAGCTCACTGCTCAGAATTCACTCCTAGAGATCTTTGGCTAAAGCCCTGCTAACATATCTAACAAGAAACCAGTTTGGTGTCCTTCCCCATGCTGGAATGAAATGGATGCCTGCAAAACAATGGAAGCGATGGCACTGACTAGGACTTGATTGCCTCGATAGATGCAACAGCACGTACAACACTAATATATCTTAATCCTACTGTCCTCACTCATGCAACCCTGGCAAAAGGCTGTCCTGCAGACATCTCCAGCCCTGGGTCTTCTTCAGTAGCCAGACTGGGGGTCCCTTCTGGTGGCTGGTCATGCGGATTGTGGTGGGCAGGCACACAATGTCACTTCTGTGTGGTACTGCAGGCTTTGAATTTTCCCTTGAAGAGGACAGAAGGAGGAGGGAGAAAGGAGACAGCCTGACTCACACCAACACCTGGAGCGTTTGCTCCTTAGCCAGAGCACCACTGACACGAGAAGGGTTCACCCCTGGTTTGGGGAGTTGTTCTCAGAGCAGCTCTCTTCCCCATCAGCTGGTGACAGCCCACCCCCTCCACGCCCTGTGCTGTGGGAAGTTAATTTAGAAGGCAGCTTTGCCATCTGTGGACTACCCCATGCTGGGAAAACCCTCAGCTGGGGAGATCTGTTGTCTCTCCAGAGTGGCRCAAAGAAATCGGAGCGTGGGAGAGAACATGGACCTAAGAATCCTTCTAAGTCCTTAGCAAGTTTMTCCATGCATCCCCCAGACTCCACCTCTTCCACCCAAAGTACCTAAATGCATCCCTATAGTGATGTCTACTGTTGACATCAGAGCAGACTCACAGCAGCACTCCTGCTGCTGCCCTCAGCTGAGTCATGACTCATGAACAAAGGGGATTTTGACCACTGTTATTTTATTATTTTCATTATTTCATTCATCATCTTAATTTCCCTCTCTCATTCCTGGCCAAAAGAGAAAGACAGACATACACACACATACACACACACACACAAAAGAAAAGGGGGGGGGGAGGGGGGGAAAGAAGGAAAAAAACTGCCAACATGGTCCACATCTGGAAACTGATTTCCCAACCCCAGAACAAAGAGCTCTGAAATTGTGGCTCCAAGTCTCCTGTTTGTGTTCTCCCATTATGTAAAAAGTCCTATAATAAAATCTAATGGAGAAGAAGCCCAAGTCGGCAAGAATTATTTGGAATTTATTAGCAAATGAGATCCATTCAGAAGTTCTTGCAGAACTGTACATTGGACTTACAAAGCTATTAAGCTCRAAAAAGCTGCAGGAACTTGACAGCTTTTGGTTCCAGAAAACTTCTCCCTATAGATCAGGCTTGGCTTAAATCACTTCTTTAATCCCGGCTAAACTACTGTGGCATTTCTGTTACTTTCCATGTTCAGAAATATCACTCYTACCAAAGTTTAGTGCTGTGCAGGAATGGGGGAAAATTATGGAGACACAAAGAGAATGCTGAGGGGAGAAAAGGGAAGAAAAAAATTTTAGAAATCATAATTTTTCAGCAAGGGAAATGGGGACAAACAGTTCCTAAGAGAGGTTAGGATGTCAGTCAGTTTTAACAGCAGGAAGTTTCTTAGAACGGGTTAAAAATCTACTACTGACACTTTTAACAGAAAAGGATTTTGCAAGTCAACAGAAATGTTCATGTGGGGAATAAAAATTTCAAAAACATTCAGTTTCTAATTTGAAAAACTGTAACCCCATAGCATTTCAATGGAAAAAAAATACATGCATTGTTGAGAAATGGCACAGTGCACCCCACTGGGACAGAAAGAAAAGCGTTATTAGTTGAGAATTGTTAGGGAGAGGACAATTATTTGAGGGCTTCAAAAGAAGATGCTCCTCTGACCTGCTTGATCAGATACAGATACGCCCARGAGCCATGTGTACTTCAGCTTCCATTTCCATCTCGGGTCTCCTGAATGGCAGCCCAACACGCTGGCACTACATCAAGAGTCAGGGCTCACGTACAGCATGGATTTGTCCTTTAGCTCCAAGCCAAAGGGATCTAGGAAGAGACACCACAACTGGATGCACATGAAGGAGGCCACATTGTCCAACAGTCTCCTGGTCACAAACCCTGCCCACCCTGCCTCTTCTTTGATGTTACTTAGCCGTGCTTATGTTCAGTGTTGAATCACTGGACCTAGCCTTTCATCTGGACCCTCGGGATGCGTTACAGGGATGGAAAGAGAAAGGCACTACTTAATAACACTTTCCAAGTACAAGGGAAAGCAGATTCCTGGAAAATCAGGTTAAGACCATCCAAAAAACTTCTTCGAAGAAATGTGGCAAACTGTATACAGCTATTTATGGTGGAGATGGAAGTTAGACTACCCTTGAAGGCAAGCAGCGGCTGTCCAGACAGAGGTCTTAATCATCATTCCAGTTAGTCACTGAAAACTAAATACAGCATAAGTAGGTGGGGAAAAATGGCTATTCAAATAAATAGCCTCATTATTCTGCAGGAACTGTTCTAGCTCATATATATTTACATTCATATTTAAAAGATGATGTTGAGCCAAACAATGGATCCAGAACTTGAATTCTGAAACCAGTCTTCTTTCTTCATGAGTGGAATTGCTCAAACAAGAATTGGTCAAAACTTTTTTTTTTTCATGTGAACAGTGGTTTTTCTTCAAAAGAAGATTAATTTATGAGCATTTTCTTCCCCCCTCCCTCAAATTTTTCTAATTTTTCAGTAAAAAACAGAAAACAAACTGTTTTTCAGCTTTTTTTTTTTCCTTCATTCTTCCTCTGTTGCCTCCCTTTTCATGGCAAAACAGAATAAAAGCTGATGAGAAGGTGAGGGGGGAAATAAAGAATACTTAAACTAACAAAATATTTTCATTTATGTCTTTTAAAACTGGAAGTTCACAGAGACGTTTTCTGCTGCTTTTCTGAGATGGTTTCCAATTTTTGCCTTGCTTGCATTTTTACTGTAAAATCAGAAAACTGAACTTTTTTTTTTGAGCAGTGCTCAAAAGCACTTGCAGGAAACGCTATTAGGAGTCGATCTGTATTGCTCCTGCCTCCCTTAACACACCCTATGAAATGTTCTTGCTATCTGCAGATATGCCCAGCTCTCAAACACAGCCCAGATGTGGTCCAGCAACTCAACTTACTGGACACCACATGCTATCTGTTTTTCTCTGAGGCATTTTAATGCCAGATCTCTGAGGAGCCATCGGTGTCTGTAACACATGACGCAATGTCCCGTTACCAGACCTACCTCTGTCGTAGTTACCTTGCCCAGAGCAATGCAACTTTAGCAGAGCATACGCTTAGCCTCAGGCCTCCAMAGACTGCAGCCTCCTTCTCTCTAAAATCATCATTTCTCTCATTTCTGAGCAGCAGAAACACGTACTCAGCCCGCTGGTTTCCAGCCCAGAGAGCTGAGTTAACCAGCTGAAGACAAGGTCTTGCGTCCCTCCATCACTTTCCTGTGCTACTTGTGTCCCTCCCGGGCTGCCAGCTCACCTCAGCACATGGTAGCGCTCTCAATTTTACCCCAACTGTTGCAACGGTCAATCCATTTCTCACACTCCAGGTCTTGCAGTCAGGTGAAACGTACAATTTTTATTAATAAAAACATTTTCTAGCCTTCGTGCTTGCGCAGGAAAACTTGGAGATGACATCTGAATGTAGTTACAGGCTCACAAACCAGGCAGCAGCAGCAAAGAAGTAGGTACATATTTCAGCCTCGTGATATTTCAACCAGCATCACGGTTTGTCGAGACTTGACTCGTGGTTTTTGAACGCTGCCGAGGCTGGCAGCACTGGCCGTGAACTTTCAGAGGTCTCGACGATTTACTGAACCGTCCACACAAAGGAAAGTGGGACTCAAGCTCGTGACTCTGATGCCTTTCAGCACTGCGAGCAAGTCAAAGCTGTTGTGCATCTCAGCAAAGTACTGTCCCATGGAGACAGCACGCACAAGTCCCATCTCACCCAC
This sequence comes from Oceanodroma leucorhoa, assembly GCA_030449065.1. Lineage (NCBI taxonomy): Eukaryota > Metazoa > Chordata > Aves > Procellariiformes > Oceanodroma > Oceanodroma leucorhoa. The sequence continues at coordinate 986,562 of JASVER010000044.1, read as the reverse complement.
TCTTGTCCAAGCCAGCCCTCTCCCTTGAGGACACACATGGGGTAGAGCAATCCTCCGTGAGTGCAAAAGCAAGGCCTAGTCCTGCTCCTCACAGGAATCCATGAGAATTTTTGCCTTTAGCACATCCATGGAGACAGGGTCTTGCCCAAAGCACATACCAAGGGAATGAATCTTCCAGAAATATGAATTCTCTTTGCCTCATACCAAAACATTCATAGTAAGACCAGGCGGCACTCCGCAGCAAAACATTGGCAAGAGGAAACGCTAATAAAAAACTAAGACACTAAAAAACCAAGAAAAACCTCCCAGAAGAAACAAACATAAGAAGAATATGCTGCCCATTCAGTGAAAAAAATGCTAACAAATTAATGCTGTCTCATGATGATATTGAAATATTTACAGGAAGAGAGCACAGAATTTTGGCTGGCAAACGCAAAAAGTATCCATCACAACTATTTTCTGTGCAGAACAAAGGGGAGAGGAAACAGGAGAAAAAGTGGGGGAGTGAGGGGAGGGTGAAAGAAAGGGGACAGAAAAGCAGGGAGAGGAATATAGATTAAGAAACTGATAAAAAAAAAAAGGGGGGGGAGCAAGGGGGAAGAGCGAGAGGGGGACAGAGAGCAGAGTTCACAATAGGAAGTCGTGCTGCTCCCTGTTTACCTGCCGGCAGCCAGATTCATTGGCATCTCCCTTACGCGACAGAGATCCGTTCACTTCCCCCACAAAAGCAGCGGATTACTAACGGAGCCTGCCAACAGCATGCACAAAGCGTTAGGCTGCCCGATGGGACAACTGGGGCCAAACGAATGGAAAGAATATGTCAGTTATTAATTAATTTGTTCTATATTCATGTCATTGTAGATAATTACATGAGTTGGTTCCACAGCCTGAGCCTTCCTCAGCCAGTAATCCCTGTGATTCATGACCAACAGTTGCATAACGCGGCTGTCAATGACTTCATCATGTTGCATGGAAAATGCTCTCTAGATATGTGCGTGCGCAGTGACTCACTTTGACACCTGGGGTTGACATTTGCAACCTGGGCCAAGCCTGTCAGCAAGACAAAGGCGCTTCTTGTGAGGTTTCCAAGCCATAAGGGTAGGTGTTGAACAATGGAGCACACAGGAGAAGGCAGGAAAAGGTAGCCCTCAAATATTCAGTTAATGTATGCAACAGCCGAGTGCATTGGCACAAGAAAAATACTCAAAGCAACAGCTCTTCTCTGGCAACAGCCAACCACGGTACTAAAGAACGCAAGGCATAGAGCCCATTTTGATGCCATTAGCAAGGAAAACTGAAGAAATACTCTGCACAGTGCTTGAAGATCACAAGGAGGAATATCCCAGGAAGTTCAAGAACCAAAGACAGGCCTTCCCATTTAGAGAGAAGATGATATGTCAGAATCGAGAGTCAGCAGAGACAGAAAAGTGCTGCGGAACAGCCTGAATCAGAAGAGGAAACATTATGTAAAATAGCACTCAGACGTCACTTGGGAAGAATAAACAAGATATACTGTAAATCCAGGCACGCGGGACATGGGAACTTCCAACCAGGGCCAGACACCAGAGCAGCTCTCTCAAGCCATCTCCACTCTGGAGACACACTAGAAATGGAAGCTGTAAACAGAAGATTAAACAGATGCTTTCTCCTCTCTGTTGGAGGAACTGGAACTGAGAAGGTGTTGATCAGTTTTCCCAACTCTTTCTGCAGTCCTTTGTTAAGTCTGTAAGAAAAATCAAAAATAAAAGAAGGATCTTGGAAGCAGGGTGTAGCATGAGCCCAGTCATGCATCCTGCATGAAGAAAGGATGATGCACAGAGAGAGGTGCCCAGAGTGAGCCCTAAAGGAACTATTTCAGGGAAACTGAGCAATGGTTTTATACAGTGGATGAAAACAATCATCACACTCCTACTAGTTTTGGTATCTTGGTTCTTTCTGGAAGAAGATAAGCATGAGCAGGTAAAAAACAAGCCATTTTGTTTTGCTAAATAAAACCTGAATTTTCTGTTTAAATTAGATTCTATCTTGATATATACTTTTTTTTTTTGGTGTTAAGTCTTTATTCCAGAGCCTTGAGTGCTTCATTCAATGTGGAAAAAAAAAAAATCCTTGCAGTTTTTAGTTCAGCAAGGAAGCCAGGGGAAAAAAAAAAAAAAAATTTCTAGATTCCTCCCATCTTCCCTGCCATTTCAGTCATCCACTCAACCCAACTCCCAGTCATTTCTAAAGAGTATGCACCTGCTTCCTGAGCATCCACAGGAGTCTCAACCACAAGATAAAAAACTTCTGGCAACTGTGTAAGACGCTGCAGGTAGCACCACGACCTCCAAGAAACCCAGAGTGAATGCTAGGAAGATAGGAACAAGCAAGGCCGGTTGAAGCTGCTAGGATTTGCTGCTGCTCTGCTGGTATCGCCGCAGATGCTCTCTAGCAACGCAGGGAGGACAAGCTGATGGAAGATACGCATCTCCTAAATGAGGGTATACAAGGACCCCACTGCTCCTTCATAGGCCTGCTATTGGCAGCAGCTGGACTTGCAGTTGTCCTCACCTTGTCATGTCATCGCTATGGGGAAATGTCTTTTTCCATCTGACTTTGAACCCTTCCAAGCTGGCCTTGACCCCACGGGGAGAGAAATCACAGCTGCTGATCACGGCACCTATTTGTTCACATTTTGCCAAGCTAATGGTGAGCCAAGGGCAAATGTGGTCACTTCAAGAAGCCTTAAATAGCACTTTAAGGCTCTCATACCTTCATAAGGACACAAGAGAAGGCATGACAGAGCCAGATCTCCCCACTGTCCCCCAGGGAATACTCTACTCACCACAGCCATGCCCATTTCTTCCTGCATCCCTCTGGCCCTGCTGCAATAAGTGACACCCATTCACATGCCAGGCAAGCCATGCTGCTGCTCCCCTGACTGGAGCTACTTGTTACCTTAGTTCAATACCAAAAAAAAAAAMAAMCCCAAAAAACACACTCTCCCTTGGGTATCATGCAGTGCATTCCAGTTCCTCCCCAGTCAGTGTTTGTGCAGTGTTTTAAATACATGAAGCGTTATATAAATGCTAACTATTATTATAATGTTCCCCTCCTTCCAGTCAACTCCCCCCGCAGACCCACAGACACATTCCCCACCTCCCGTTTTAGCACGTTCACGGCATCAGAAATTACCCTGTTTTCATTTACCCTGCCCTTTGCCATATGATCCCGGCCCTCAGAAGCTTTAAATAGTCYACATTATTATGAAGGCTTGTTAGAACTTGTCCCTAATCACTCCAGGAATAATCCTTGATGACTTGTTTCAGACTGTGTGTGTGAATGTCTGTGCAACAACAGGGTTCTGGCTTGCTCAGGTCCCTCCTAGAAGGGGAGTTAAAGCTTCGTGCCCAATACAGGGCGAACGGCACATCGTGGGGGCCACGCGTGGCACTGAACCCCTTGTTGTGTCTGCGTATGTTAAAGCTCTTTTCAGTGAAGACCTGAAATGAAAACATACATTTCAGAAGAGAACAGGCTGACCACATTATGTGTTGATAGATGCCGAGCAGCAGAAATCAACCTGCCCTTTAAATGCAGGGACACTAAAAATGGTGCAGCCAATGCTTCCCAGAACTGTGCTCGTTACAGCTGGTCCCAGGGCTCGCACTGTTTGTCTGCTGCTCAAGAATTCCAGTGTTAGATACTGAAACATAAGCKCTCTCTCTGCCAGGGTTACAACCCCTGTTGTCTACCTTATGATGGTGATACAGATTGAGAAAAGAAAGAGAGAAATCTGGTGCTTCATAAACCTGTTTTCTCAAAGGGTGGCAATTGTGATTTCAGTGTCATCCACAGGAGAAAATCCAAGGCAGAGGTAAGTTTGCTTTTCTGGTTTGGGTTCCAGCTGCAAACTTAGAGGAAAACAAATCACACAGTAGCATGACAACACTGCAACAGTCTCTACCTTGAAGATGGAGTATCGGGCAGGGTGAACAGATTACCAGACCTTTGTTTACCTGGGGTCACACTAACCCACTGAGATAAAGCTTCTGGTGTTTGGAGATTTTGTATTCATGCTATGCATTGACAATATTATCTCACCCATTACATTCTCATGACACCAYACGTACCAAAATGATAAGCAAGAAGCAGCTGAGAAACAGCTGCTAAAATAATATCATGACAAAATGCCTTTGCACCATAGCTCAGCATCCAGTCTGCCCAACCATGTGGTCTTCATGTTTTTGGATGATCTTGGAACATTTTGCTGGGCACCTCACCATCTCTAAGGCACTAGAAGAGGTWTCTGAAGGAACTAAGAACAAGAGAGGAGGTTTCGGTGCTTGTCTTTCATCTCCCAAACTCTTCACAGGTATCAAAGAAGATAAAGACTATACAGAGTCTTTTGGAATCAGGAGATGCTGACCATCACATTTGGGGATTTTAGCCAAGATTAATATCCTGTAGCTTAGTGCTTGGTCAAAAAAAAAAAAAAAAACCCCCACCAAAAAAAACCCCAAACCAAAGGCAAGCCATTTGCAGCACTTCTATTTATTATGTGGGCTAYCAAGATGAAATCAGTCCTTGACAAAAAGGGAACAAGGGAAGCTGCCTGAATGGAAAAAGGGTGGCAAATGGAAGGAGGTGCTACCTGAAGCCACATGGACTGGAAGGGAGATAGGTGTTAAGCCCTGAGACACTGGGCACCAGGGGTGCCCATGCAGTGGGACTGTTGAGGGGATCACAGGCTGCTAAACAAAGACATTTGGAAAAGCTTCCAGCCATGCTGGAGAAGGTCCATTTTCTTGACGTGGAGTTTGCTCACCCACAGGAGTGCTCACCTTCTAATACGGACACAGCAGGCAAAACTATGAAATAATATTAAGAAAAACTCTTTAAAGGGAAAATCCTTACACTGCTGTCATCCATATAGGACTTTGCAAAGGAAGTTTCATCGTTCTGCACTGCAGACAGCCACGTAGACAGGCAGAATTGAATTTATCTTACCTAAGAGCAACCAGCAAAATCAGTGCTAGAGYCAAGTATGGAGGAGCTTTGATATTCTGGTCACGCAGCAAAATGTGGCTGTTCAGTCCCATTTCATGCTTTGCATCCTGGGGTCATAGGAGTCCTTAGGAAGCCAGGAATTTGTGCTGTAAAACAAAGACAGGCTCAAACCAAGTTACTGCAGAAGATGGACTTGGCTTCCTGATGGGCAGAACCATCCAAGGGCCAGCACTGTCTGCCCTCCTTAAGTAAAGGTGTTGGCAAGCAGGGAAGGAACTCAAGCATGCTCAACACTAAAGCAYGAGACATGTTTCTCCAAGGCGCAAAGTCAAATTTTGCACAAGGATAAACCTGGAGCAGAGACCAGCGCAGCTTGCAGCTGCATCTCCCCAAGGAGACACAGGCTCCTTGCAATGCTGCAATGAGCGGGCAGTTASAGAAACTATAGTAGTGACACACTCAAGAAAAGTGTTCTTCAATATATGCAAGGAGAACCAAGCCTGAAGAGGAAAGAGAATAGAGCTACCCATAAAATAAATACGTACATAAGTAAATCTGTGAAAGCAGGTTCTACTTCAAAGTTGGACCTCGAGATGAAAAATACAGTCATTCCTAGAGAAGCTCCCCTCGAAGAAGAGCCTGAGGACACTGTGAGCAYAGCCTTATTCTAATGGATGTTCAAGTAAACACGGAGGGGGGTCCTCACACTATTTCACCATGTGGACCTCACTGAGATGTCCAAATTAGAAACTGAGACTCCCTGCAAACTCCACAGAGAKGGGCAGACATTTTTTGAACATGATTCAGAGCCCAGAGGGTAGGAACCTAGCTCCTGTTCTACTTATGTGGTCCAAACCACCCCCAGAGGTGCCTTCCTCTCTTCTTAGTCCACACTCAGAGTGTAGGCAGCCTGACTCGGGCTCCTACGCTAAATGGCAAATRTTACACAATGACAGCGAATCCCTGAAATCTCCTCTATGTGGCAAGCATGGTATGAGCCCGGAGGGAAATGACGGAGAATGAGATTGGGAACTTGATGCTACCTCATAGGCTGGAATGGCAGAGCTGTGGCAAATGCTACTTTTCTTTATTATTTTTATTTATTTTAGGACTTTGATGAAGTCTGGCACATGCTAAAGATGGAAGAAGGAAAATCAATTTCATCCATCACTAGACATGCACATAAAACAGAGTACTGTTCTCAAWGGGAGAGAGATGACCAGATGATAAAATTGGATCTTCTATAGAGGTGCTACAGAGAGAGCATACAATAACTGGAAACAGAAGATTTTACTGAGCTCAAAGACTAAGAAGTGTTGACTAGATCCATGCAAACAGTTGTGGTGGTCATGGCTGAATTTGAATGTAAAAAAAGAGCAGTTTCAGCTCTGGATGCATTGAGCATCAGTTGCCACTGCCACACAGCACATTAATTATTTAGCCAGAGTTAACTATTGTGCTCTAGACAGGTTATCAGCCAGGAAAGCCACATTCTTTTCAAGCATAAAAAGAAAAAAAAAATACAGGAACAGCAGAGGTAAAACTGCTGAACATGATTTTGTACATTGGACATTGTAACACCTTATCAGGCCCCAGACGCATGAGATCAGAAATGCCAGCTGGAACCCACAGGGCTTATCTGGGCACTCAGAAGCATAGGAAGAACGAGAGCCAGAGGAGTTTTATTCTATATGAATCCCTGAATGCTGCCGTTGTAGATAAGGAGCGAAGTCCCAGGTTCCACTAAGTCAATGACAAATCTCGGTTTGACTTCACTTGGGCTGGGATTTCCTGCCCAGCATCCAAGGGTAAAAACCACACTAAGCACAGAAAAAAGGCAGCAGAAACTACTGAAGCCATGCACGGCTCCTGGCTGCATTTGTTTTGAGGCCAGCGTGAACCTACCTGCATTAGATGGGAAAGGTGGCTGGGTTTTTTCTTTTTTATTTTTTTTGCTCAGCCAGTACCCAGCCTGGTTTTCTGAGGTTCAGGGTTGGGCTTTTTGGGGGATGAGGGGTCAGTTTCGGTATACCAGGATGTTTCTCTACGCACAAAGTGACAAAGTTTAACAGCTCGCCTGCTGTCGGCGGAGGCTCTCAGCTCCACGTGATGCGAGTTGGGGAAGCGTCAAAYCCCAGCGATATGCCAAGAGGAAAGAGCCGTTGGACCGCGAACAAATAAGAAAATAAAAAAGCAAGCGGCAATCTGCCAAAGCAATAGCCTGCCATCTTACACAAGGCACCGGTTTGCTGGAAGGAAGACCAGGGCTCACGGCGAACCATGCCAGACTCGGTCTCCTGCAGGTGGAGGCTCGCAGCAGCACCCGCGGGCTGGGGCTCGGCCACCCTGCTCTTGGCCAGGGACAACCCTCTGTCCAGCAAGAAACGGAGGCGGCGTTCACACAGAAAGAAGGACCACCTCCCTGTCCTTTGAGGGCATCCAAAATGCTGCAGGCTACACTTGYCAGTGGTAAGACGCAGACCTCAAAGACAACAGGAGAAACAAAATAGGTACCACACTCTAAGTATTGGAGTAAAAAACCCACCTCATTCAATGCTGATATGCTATCTGCTCGGGGGGCCTTACCTGCTGCCACATGAGACAACATRTAACAAACTCCAACCTACTGTTGGCTTTGGGGCTGCTTCTGAAAATAGTCCAAATTTCAAGGGAAGGAGAGGCAAGCACTTTTCCAGTTTCTTCTGCCTGTTTCTCAAAGTAGCAGACCTTGACTCTCCTGTTGTGACTGTGACAGCAGAGGAAGGAGGGACCCCGCAAGGGTGCTGCCTGCATTGCCCAGGAGCTGTGCTAGCAGAAGCCACCAGGGCCAGCAGGGATCCGGGGAACCTCTCTCGCCTCTTCCCAGCCACCACGGTGACCTTCCAGCCCGCTCCAGCCACCTCAACCCAACACCTCCCAGGAAGGGGGTCTCCCCCAGCCACATCGCAGCTGCCCAGCGGGACGYGGGGCACCCCGGTGCCACCGGGTGAGACGGGCAAGGGCTTGTTTTCACCCTCCGTTGGTGCCCCCTCTCCCTCGCGCCGGGTGTGTGGGCTTTTTACGGTGCCAATTAAGTGCACGCTGGGGCGGAGGCGCAGCCCGCCGAGCCCCCGTCTCGCTGCCTCCGTACTGTCACCTTCCATTAAGCAGCTGGCGGCCGGGAGAAGGGGAGGGAAAAGCCAGCGGCATGTTTGGTTTGCTGTTTTTGTGGGCACTTTACAACTTCAAAGGCTTCCCTCTGGTTCACAGGGGGCAAGGGGCAGAGGTCAGTAGGCACGGTTTGACCTCCCTTTCACCTCCTCCCCGAAAGGGAGAGACGCGCGCACACACACAGAGGAAGAAGAAAAGGAAGACAAGATCCTGGCAAACACTTTTATCCTCTAATCTTTCTTCGCCTTAGTGCTGCGGAGGCTTTGTCCAGCAGACAAAGTGCCCTTCRGAGTCTGACACTTCCATGCTCTTCCTCCTCCACCTCCTCTCCGAGGAGGAAATAAAGCAAAACAGCAGCACCACAAAACAGAAAAAAAMCCAACAACAACAACAAAAAACCACAACAAAAAAAGAAATGCTGCTCTTGGGGGCTGGGTTTTCTCATTTTTGATTTTGGGTTGGGTTTTTTGGTTGGGTTTTTTTTCCCAGCCAGATATCTATCCATCTATATATAAGCCCCACGATTGCTCATGAGGGAGGAAGAAAACAGGCACGATTGTTCAAGATCCAGCCCGGGATGTGAAAAATGCATTTTCTTGTCTTTAAAGACAGCATTGTTGTATTTATTTATTTATTTGTAATGGCAAGGTCGCTAGCCCTGGGGCACTGAGGAATAAGTTCGAGTTTCAGAAAGCTCTCCACAGCTGGTGATTATATCCCTTGCAGTGCGTACAAAGACATTGAGAAAGCAGCAGAGAAAGTAAACAGTATCACTTCTGGGGATGGAGGGGGAGAGGAGGAGGGGGGCAGAGGAGGAGAAGAGAGGCAGATGAAATTTAAACTGGCGACCAGCCCAGCCACCAACTTAAAACAATACAGCAAGAGGAAGCCAAAAAGGAAAGAAAAACAGAGAGGGGTGTGTGTGGAGACACAGTGTGTGTGTGTGAGACGGAGAGAGCGCGAAGCAAAGCAAGAGCAAAGAAAGGAAGGGATGAGGTTGCAAGCCGAGGTTTCRGGAGCCATCTCTGGGGGTCCATCATGGAGCAGAACAGCTTGCGGGGAGGTTTTGGGGGCACAGTCATCACCCCTGGTATAAATATATGTACGAGCATTTCTAACCAAGCTGGGAAAGCGTAGCCGTTCACCTCTCTCAAGAACAAGAGGAGGAAAACCACAGGGTCTAGAAACAACAGTCCCAGCCTTGTCACCTCATGGCATCCTCAAAACCAAAAGGGATAAGAAAGTGGCAGGCAGGTCCAGACCAAGATCTAGTGACTGATGCTCTCTGGGTTGGCACAACGCAGACTCGGGCTACGCTCATCTTTCAGCTGGCTCTGGGAATCACACTCCTATTCGGCTCGAGGCAGTTTCATGTTAAGCTAATGCCTTTCTCAAGCATTTTGGTTTGACAGTATGGGAGAGAAAACAGAGTCACGACCGGGTGGTGCTCTGGAGCTCCAAATGTTTTGTGTGTTTACAGCACAGGGCACAAACTAGATGCAGTTTGGTCCAAGCCTGTACAAGCCCTCCTCACACAGACTGGTCCTGGATGCCGGCTGAGGCTCAATCCTCACCTTCCAGAATAGGTCTGGCTCTGTTAGATCTTCTCTGGTCACATTGACCGTGATCTCACTGGAATGAGGTTAATCATCTTAGCGTGGGGGAAGGGAGAGGCAAGCTTTTTTGGAACATCCATCCGCCTGGGAAAGGCTAACAAGCCCTCCTTTATAGATGTCTATATGTGGACCTTGGCAGAAACACAGTTGGAAAGCCTGTGGAGAGACAGTGTACCTTAAAAGGACCAGGCCRGTCTGTTCTTCAGGCTGCCCATCCAGCTTTCTGCTACCTCTCACATCAGGAGGAGTCAGGCATCCTGCAGGTTGATGTGTCCTCTAAAGCACTCCAGCAATCACCCTCTCCTCCAAGAAACAACACAAATCTTAAAGCCACAGCTCCAAGCCTCGGCAAACCATGGCTCTCACCTCACACGGGAGAGCAGCGATGCAGCTATGCTCGTGGCTGAGCTTCAGCACCATTGGTGGTACTTGATAGGACAGGTCGGTGAAGTACTACGATCTCAGAGTGCTTACTAATTAGTGTATTGCTTCTTTGAATTAAAGGCCTCCCCAGGCAAGCTCTTCTGCTAACCTCATTGGCCTCCTGTGCATCAAGAGTAGCTGGCACAGCCCTTCTCTGACTGGCAGTTAACCCTTCACTCTCTGTCACCAGTTTGGGGAGAGAAGATGCATTGTAACAGGGACCCATTTGTGCTATACTTTGCAATTTCTACACATGGCCTAGACCAGAACCAGACAAAGCAGACATCACTGATAAATACAGCAAACAGCACTGCACTCCACAAAGGATTCCTCAGTTCCCCCCACCTCAAGTCTTCATGAAGATTTGGTACGGATTCAACTGATGTGGCAGCTTCTCCAAGGGCTTCTTGCCCCCGCCTCCTTGATACAAGATGCATTTAAAATCTACTACGAGAAAAAGTTTCAACTGCTACAAATGACGCTTCAAGGTACAGGGTGATGATAAATTAGATCCTTAGCAGCCCATTGGGAATGGCCAGTAGTTTAACATTTCTCATAGTCCTAAGTAACTGATGGTACTGAMATGAGATATCATTTTGTTTCCACCACAGACACTCTAAGTTACCCACAGGTAGCTTTGTGCTTGAATGATGCAAGTTGCAACAGGAGAAAATCTAGTTAGATATTAGGAAAAAAGATGAATGTTTAAGGTTAGTCAAGCACTGGAACAGGTTGTTCAGAGAGACTGYGGGATCTCCATCCTCAGAGAGGCTCAAAATTGGACTGGGCAAGGCCCTGAGCAACCTGAACTCATTTAGCCCTRCTCTGAAAGGGCTTGAACCAGATGACCYCTGAAGGTCCTTTCCAACCTATATTAGTCTGTGATCARGAAGGCCACGTCAGAACCTGCCCAAGATACAYACAGTACCTCACGTCCAAGTACAAACATCAGCATGGAGGCACCCCTGTTGTGGTGTTTCCAATACAAATATTGCCGTGGTTACCTTTTGATTAAAACAAACTCGGYGCTACTTGTCTGCTTCCCAAGGGTAACTATGCAGTCGAGCTGAAATAAGAGATCTGAGTGCATTAAACCTGCAGGTGTTGAGTCTGTGAGCCCACAACCACTCTATTCGTCACCAACTGCGTCCAGACCCTACAGAGGGGGAATCCAGATGGCTGAACCCAGCAGACCAGCACTAGCACACCTCAGGTGACCCTGCCACCCCAAATGGGCAGAGCCTGGTGTGCAGATGAAGGATGGGAGCAGATCACCAGCCTCCTCTCCATTCAAACCTTGACCAAGGCAATCTCACTGTCTAAATGACAACTCCATTCCTACAGCAAGAGCAAATTGTTTTGGTTTCAACCAAGCGGGCACATGTTCACTTTCCTTTCTGGAGGTGCACTGAGGTCTCTCTTGTCGGGGGGAAAGTTTTTATAGAAAAAGTAGTGTCTTCACCTACCTGGGCACGCGGCTAACATATATAAAGATCACCATCTAGTGGCTTACAGGGAAGATACCATCTGTCGTATGTCTGCAGGTTTGATGACCAATAAAGTTATTGTTACAACATATTACAAATGATTCTTGCATTCAGCTCTGAAGCAGGCTAGGCACCTACGCCACCACAGACATGGACAAGTTTCTGACCCTCAGAAAACTGATGTTCCCCGATACCTTTTTCTCCAGCGACCCTACATAGGATTTGGACACATGATAAGGGATTTGCAACTTACTTTAAGGCCCAGAAGCTAGGTGTCTAGTGTAARCTAGGCAAACTCCTATGGCAGTTAACACAAGGAGTCAGATACAACCAGAGGTTGATGCATCCCATCCTTTTGTATGGGGGAGAAGGCAGAAAGGATKAATCCAATTTATGAGATCCCACAGCCTGGAAAACCAATTACCCAGMAAACAGGAAAGCCTCTGGAAAGCTTGGCCTGTGAGCAGCCCATGGGATAGTCTATGCCAACCCTTTTCCATTTGCCTCACCGGAAATCATTCAGGTAGAAATATTCCTGAAATATTCCCTAATGGAAAGACAGATCTGCAATTTCTGACAAAACCTTTGTTTCACTGAAATAGTCCTGACGAGCTCTACTCCTTGTTCTTTGAGAAAAGATGGAGAGAGTCATCATTATAGGTACCTCCCTAAAGCCCTACTTGTCCCAGGGAGTGTATTACACTAACACAACTGTGATGCTCCTAGTACATGAGCYAGCCCAAGTGTTTCTTCAAGTTTTTGTGCTGGGCCACGTAGACCATCCCTGAAATATCACATGCAACCATTTACTTCAGAGACACGTAAAGAGATGAAGTACTACCAGTGCATGGGTCAAACGTTTTAGTGGCACTGAATGACACCAGGCAAGGCCAGATTTGAAGCTAACAGAGGACACAGTTTAGTTCTAGACTGCATCTTCCAGGTACTCCACAGAAGCAGCCCACCACATTTTTACCAAGCCAATACAGTGTCTTAGTACCAGCACCAAATTATATATCTGAAGTGCCATTTTGGTACACCTTCATGTCACGCTCCAAATTTTCCAGGCTGTCAAAACACACACTGCTTTGCTCTGGGGAGGAGAKAAATTCTCTACACAATCTCAAGCACAAACTACAGACCGGTACACACTTCCATACACAAATTCAGTTATACTTCACATTTCAAATGGCCTCCTTTAAAGATTTAAGCACACTGGAAGCCTTAATGCAAGCAGCTGGCATCAGTTCACTGACTTCKTTGCATCACCCAAGATGAAAATCCAGCCACCCATTACACAAATCTGTGGTTAGCTGGAGATAAAAGAAACCAGAATTTCAAAATCCATGTTCCTCTGTGAACATACAGGATAAGGACACCTGTGATCACTAAGACACAAGAGAAACCACTTAGAAGCCACCAAATTTGTATGGCATTCTTCATATCTATCTCTAGCTGACAAAAATATATATCTATGCTAGTCAGCTAGTCTCCTGTTATAAGCTCTGGAGAAATGAAGTCCCACAGAAGGAAGTTATCTTGGACRCTTCATGTAAATTGGGACAAACTAACCTCTGGGGGTGCCTATCCCCTTCTCCTTAGAGGGTAGAGAGCCTAGATAAGCAACTTCAAAGGTTGAGGTTAGATAGGAGCTCCATGCTTCGAGCTTTGAAAGGGATATGGTACCTCTTTGTGGTCTTGGGATCTGAACAGCAATCAGCATGAACAAGGCGGCTATGCCACAGCTGATCAGCACTTCTGGTGGCTACAGTGGCCTCCAGGGGGCTTTGCATCTGGCCCAAGCGATGGACAATTTTCCATAGTCTCAGCAATAGCTTTTGTGGGGCTTAAAGGCAGGTCCCCTGCAGACCAGAAGTAAGACCCAACTCAGTAGGCCAAGAAACCACTGCATGCCTTTAGCTAAATTTGGCTGCTGAAGAGCAGCTCTACTGGAGTGAGGCAAAGAAGTGCTATTTTCCCTCAGGAAAGTTAGCTTTATTTTCTAAAGGTTAATGAGAAATAGAAGAAAATTAGGCTAGCCAAAAGAATGAAAATAAATAGTTTTTTTCCTCCTTCTTTCCCCCTCGTTTTTCAGAAAAATGCATGGCTTTGGTTTTTCTGCAGGCAGTTGCTTCATATCAGTGTACCATGTGGTGACTCAGACATCTTGTTATTATAATCCAAGCCAAAGGGGAGATATATTTTATGAGATCCATGTCTCTCCATACTGTATGTTTTCCTGAGCAAGGAGAAACACAGTCAAAACTTTGAAGACAGTTCATAGTGTCTCTTGGCAGGTTGTAGACTGCKTTTGCTTTCATCTAGCAAAGCTAAGAGAAACTCAGGTTAGCAATGAGCTCACATGCAGCATCAAGGGAAGAATTTGTTTCTAAGTCCCATAAAGCAGGGGCAGCAGATATACCAGTAAAGATTTAGAACTCCTAACACAAACCTAAAGAGGACTATGAGGAAAGGGGCTTTGGTGAGAGCTGAGCTAAYGCATATAGCCTCACAACTGGGGTTCAGTTACCTTTGCCCAGCTGACAATAAAGCATTCAGATGCAGTAACTCCAATGCACTCAAAATGCATGTCCAGAAGAGCCAAGACCACCTGTAAATCAGATTGCTCCTCCTATGTTTCCCTGTCCTAGGAAAACCTTAACTGTGTCTCAGTTGCACACCCAGATAAGAACACCAAAAMCTGGTTATATATCCTGAAAACACTCCATGAAAAGCTGCAAAGACTCTCAGCAATTTGAGTGCAACGGCCAAGAGTTTGCCCCAGATCCAACCCTCCGCTGCAAATCCATGGTGAGCGACTACTGTGCAAAACTGATCCAAGGCCGGGGGAAACTCTGGCTTCCAGCTGACGAGTTTGTTTCCTGGACACAGGTCTGCCTTTTGAACTCTGAAACCTTTGACAGTTGTGAAGCCACGAGGCCCCAGGACCACATGGGATAAAAAGAAATAGAAGGCTTGAGGTACATCTGGTGGAGCCAGTGGTTTCGGAGGAAACATTTTGACTGTGCTTAAGTGCTGCCCAAACCAAAAAGGGTTATCACACACCCATCCCTCACACACAGGTGGAATACGAGAGCTTTTACGGTTTAAAACAATCATCAGATGAGAGGAGATACCGGATGGCTCCAAGTAACAGCCATATTCCTTGAGTCAAGTTATGAGAAGTATTTCCTAAGGGAATGCCATACAAACCATCCTTCCCAGAGATGATGTTTCTCTGGCACTAAGAACATCGTCCTTCTCTGCTGCTCAGCCTATTCTGACAGCCCAGATGTATGCAAATAAAAAGAAAGTTCAATTAAAAAAAAAAAATCTAATTCCAAGACTTAGATGCCCGAGTTCTTTTGGGGGAGAGATGAGAATGAATTCCCATTGCATTTCAGGAGGGCTGGGCATCCCAGCACATATCTGCACAGGCCAAAGATTTCGGATAAAAAGCAAAGGAAAAGTTTTTGAATTATTCCAGAACTCCTTCCACTACCTCACTTCCAGACAGATATGAAGTGACAACACCCTGAAACAAAGCAACACAACCGAGGAGAACATTATCAGATTATTCAGAACAATTCCCATTGTTAGTGACCCAGAATTCCTGACTTAGAACAACCTAGAATTGGGATCTTGGCAAGTCCTCAAAGCCGCTTAACTCTTTCAGCGGTGCCCCCCGCACCACCACAACAGAAGGGCTTTATTAAGCAGGAAAGTAAAAGGAAAGCATCTCTTATCGCAACTGGAGACAGACCGAAAGGAGGGAGTACATGACTTTTACTAGACATAGCACATTCTCCTCCAAGCAACATCACTAACCTGAGAGTGAGGAAAAGCCAGTGATTCCAGGCCTGCCAAATTATTTGGGATTGAATAGGATCCCATATCGTGACAATGAACGATAGCACAGAGCTCAAAGAAACAGCAAGAAATACTGTATGTTTTAAATAACTGGCAGGAGCAGATTCCACATTTCAGTGTTTTGGCAGGAGAATACAGGCTCGTTCTGGGACTATGTGTTCAAACCCCTCATTGGTTTAAAGATACAAAGTATTGCTAATGCAACCTCAACATGAGGAGGACAGTTAGCAAACCTATCAATAATGCTATTTTTTTTTTTGCTGTCTTTTGCATAAGCACACATACCCACATTTTTTTCAGCTGCTAACTTTAAGTTAAAACTCAATTAATGGGAAAAAGAAACACTAAGGGACTTTATTTTTTTTTTTTCTTTTAAAAGGGCCAAGCATTAACATGACATCCTGTGAAGCACTAAGATGAAGGCTGGCAAAATTGCAAACTTGATGTTATTCAAAGCCAAAGGTGAAAAGCAAGGAAGAGAGCTGCAGCAACAGCAGCCTGTAGCGACCCAGAAGGAGAATGCCTGAAATAACCTAGTTTTGGCAACACCCTTCTCTGTGCACAAGAGGGGGATCAGAAGCATGCTTCTGTGACTTGCATGCTACTGACCTGTTGAGGAGCAACAGGTTTTGAATTCCAGCCAGGACACCTGGACTTCAGCACTATGATACACATTACAAATGAGCACTGACTGACACAAACCGGGTACATTACCTCACCTCTTTGAAGACTAGYGGCATAAAAACCTAAGTTCCCTGGAGACTTCAAGTCAGTGGATGTGTTCATGACCTACTTGTAGGTAACACAACGGTCACCGCTGTTAGCTGAACAAGCCCGTAGAGTGGCCTGTTTTCTGCTGCATCTATTCAGTTCTTTGGTACAGGGGAACTGAGCGTGTATTTAAAGCCAACAGGTCCTACCCAATTTGGTGTTCAATGCACATGCCTGAACACCCTCCTCACTCGAAGCTAAACCCCAAATCCACAAGAGCTTTAGGTACAGTAGGAAAATTTCACACCAGCCATTCTCAACCCATCAGTGATCAACTCGGATACAGTTGGGTGCTTGGCACACGCTCCCTGTTCACCTTCAAAATGGTTTCCAGCAGAAGAGATGATGGACTGTGAAACACCAAGCACTCACACCAAGATCTATCCTGATGAATCAATGTAGCTATGTAATAATGCTRCAAGACAATCACAAGAGATGCAATACTATGAGCTGATCTCAGGAAAACCCCCAAAAGATGGATTCTCCCAAGAAATGCCTCCCCTTTCCCATAATTCTTTACAACGTGTTAATGAGCGGGTTGACTATTGCTCAAGTATGCAGAAGACACATAATACACAATAGACATGGATGCACAAGACAGAAGAACAAGTACTTGATCCAAGCCATGGCAGCCACCAGCAACAGCTGCCAAAAGCAGACCAGTCCACTGTGACAGATGTCTTTGTCACACTCCCCTGCTAACAGTTCATGAGAAATGAAGATCTTAATGGAGAGCAGCCAGAGTCACTCTATCTAAGACTGACTCTGGGTCATGTATTTTATTAAAGCAGTTCCTCGAGGAACCAGAGCAGAAAAGAATAGAAACCTCTTAAGAAAGATTAGTGCAAGAAGTTAAAATGCAAACACAGCACAAATGCATAGCAGACTTCTGCTCCTCCGTTGGCGCATGCTGCACTCACACGAGTTAGATCTTTCTTCACCCAAAATGAGTTGATATGTGAATAAACAATGACAACAGGGACCACAAGACCAAACAGTGACTGGCTAATGGCTCCCTCTAGTATTCTGCCTCCTCACATTATGCATTATGTTGCAGTAAAGACCTTCCTCAATAAAACCCAGAAGATGCCACAACTGCCACTTTGCAGCGATACACGGGAGACACATCATCACCCRTTCCTCACAGGAGGCCAGTGTGGACTACTATCCTGGACCCCCTCCCAGAGGGAAAGTCACATTGTGGTGAGCAGAGTGGGAACAAAYTGCTCTCTGTAAGGAGTGCCTTCATCTTCATACAACCTGATGAGGTTCTGTCTGACTTCAAACAGCTGSAGTGTGTCTGGGGCACTTACAGCCATTTCAGATGTGGGGTACTGAGTCACACAGCAAACACAKACAAACAGGGGATTGAGAACAACTTTTCTGTGCAGCTACTGTAGAGTTGAGGGCCCCACATATTTGTAAAATGACTGCTAGCCAGAAAGACTTCTGAGCCTGCCTTGCTGCCCAAGGCTAGGGAATGATTGCAGCATGCAATGTTCAGCCAGACCCCCCAACAGATTTTATTTATGCATCTCTGCTTTCATCTCCCCCCTCGTACACAGTAGTTTGAACATTGTCTCCATCCTTAACCATACAAATTGCATATTTGTAAACATCTTTTCATCTTAAGACTACAGACAGGCAGATTGCTCTTGGTCACTAAATTCAGTCTCATTGCATGAACCAACTACCATATAATCCTCTCCTCATTTTATTTTTTAAGGAACAAACAAAAAACTGATTTTTGGTGTCAACAAACAACACCAGAACCCAATTTCTTGACTGTTTAGGAAACCGATGCATATCAGCCATTGTTGCTAACAATTTGTTGAGGCTTTTCAATCTATACCTGAGAAATCAAAGCCACCACAACACATCAAATGAGTCTGGGGCCTATGGAAGARTCTCAGCACTAGAAACCCATAGCCAAAATTATTTTGACCAACACATATCCAGTTTTCATCCACAGAATAGAATCATAGAATCATTAAGGTTGGAAAAGACCTTTAAGATCATCAAGTCCAACCATCAGCCCAGCACCCATGCCCACTAAACCATGTCCCGAAGCACCACATCCACACGTCTTTCAAATACCTCCAGGGATGGTGACTCAACCACTTCCCTGGGCAGCCTGTTCCAATGCCTGACAACCCTTTTAGTGAAGACATTTTTCCTAATGTCCAATCTAAACCTCCCCTGGTGCAACTTGAGGCCATTTCCTCTTGTCCTGTCGCTTGTTACTTGGGAGAAGAGACC
>JASVER010000044.1:799838-966979 GCA_030449065.1 Oceanodroma leucorhoa | reverse complement strand
TGCCTCGTGAGTGCTCCCAAGATGAATTGCTCCATGATCTTCCCCGGCACTGAGGTCAGGCTGACAGGCCTGTAGTTCCYCRGATCCTCCTTCTGGCCCTTCTTGTAGACAGGCATCACAYTGGCAAGCCTCCAGTCATCCGGGACCTCCCCYGTTAGCCAGGACCRCTGATAAATGATGGAGAGTGGCTTGGCAAGCTCCTCCRCCAGCTCCCTCAGYACTCTCRGGTGGATCCCATCCRGCCCCATAGACTTGTGTATGTCCATCTGGCATAGCAGGTCATTAACCTCTTCTTATTCAATTATGGGGGGTTTATTCTGCTCCCCATCAGGCRGGTGAATACCCTGAGGATAACCAGTCTGAATATTAAAGACTGAGGCAAAGAAGGCATTAAGTACCTCAGCCTTCTCCTCATCCTCAGWGGCAATKTTCCCCCCCGCATCCAGTAAGGGAAGGAGATTCTCCTCCATGCTACCCTTACCAGCTTCTTCACAGAAATATAGCAATATTTCTACATAAATGGACAAGGCTGCATTCCATCTCTGCCTTTCCTGAGCAACCGATCACATTCAACAATATTTATGTTTCACTGTCCTTTTGTTTAACCCAAGATGCTCACTTTCACACCTAGTTATGATTAATTCAAGTTCCTATATTTTGTTACCCAGACTCACAACATTTTACATAGATATATTTCAGCTGTCTCTTATCAATCCAACTCCATACCCCAAACAAATTAGGCACTATCTTACCACTAACATAACACCCACTCAAACAAGCRGCAGTGCTTTCTTTCTCCCATCTACCCATCTATCTACCCACTGATATTTATCCATTACCACATGCTTATTTACCTGATTTTCTTTYCTGAAGCTGTAGATATTCTCCTCTGTCTTCAACATCCTAGTTTCTCTGTGTCCTTGTTCCTTCTTAAGCTCCATTCCTCAGCTATCACTGTGGGCTACATTCCTCTTCTTGTGGGGGCTAGTTGCTCTTCTCCTTTTCTTTACTAGCATCTCTTCTGTTTCTTTCACCTCTTCAGCAAAACCAACCTTTATTTTTAGGTCTCATCCACTAGTAATCCTCTATTCTGCCCTCGTAGTCACACAAGCACAGGTCCTTTACCCTAGGTGAACACCTGCCCTTTGTAGTCTCCTGCTTGTTAGGAGAAGTCCATCACACCTGCAGCCTCCTCACCTCTCTAGCACACCAGCTGAAGACAAGTGGTCTCAGCTGCAGCTCCAGCCTTCAAGTCTTCCCTCCCATGCTCTCCAGCTGTTACTGGCCTACATGGCCTCTGCCAGAAACCCTCAGTAGGATAAGATCCACCCACAGCACCTTCCTCCCTCACACTCCTGTGCTCCACCAGCCTTTGAACCTTCCCAATAACCGTGACTATAATAATCGTCTTCCTYTTTTGAAAAGAAAGGTATAGCCACACCACCCTCTTCCCTACCTACTCCCYTACCCACAAGCCCTCGATGAGCCCTAGCTAGTTGGTGGTAAAAGACTTTTGCCTGGGTCAGCTCCACCCGTTTAATTAAGCTCATCTAGGAGCAGAGGTAGTCCCTCAGCAGTAAGGCTGCTGTCACTCTCCAGAGACCCAGCAGACAGACCTGTGACAGCCTGTGTATCCCACCAAACTAGGATCGTCTCCTTGTTCCCACGAGCAAGCCCCACACAGCCCCCTTCCCAAACATGACACCACTTGCTAACCTGCTTGTTGGCCCTCATGGGTTGGAGCTTTTTCTACCTCTTAGTGCCACAGAGGGGACAAGTAAAGCTGAGGTTTGCTGGGAAGATATATGGGAACTTTCAGTCCTTTCTCAAAAGGAAATATCTGTTTCATGAGGTGGTCCACAGCCCTTCTGACTGGGGGAACCAGGGAGGTGGCAGTACCCTCTCTGACAGAGACACTTCCTCTCCGASCAAACAGGCGTAAGTCTGGTGCACACCATGTTTCTACACAGGCTTCAGAGCTGACGCTGTGAATCAATGAGGACAASTGACACCAGCTCTACCTCCACTAACAGCTGCTGTGTGTGGACCAGAGAATACAGCACCATCATCCAGTGCGATCACCAGCTCAGACCCCATCCGTCATCCATCAGTTCAGAGTTAAATGGATGTTCTTGTTTACAGGGATGAAGGGAAATGACTGCTTCCAGCTCCATGGTCTTCTTGACTCATATTCATAATTCAATACTATCATCACAGTCAGTACTTCTTCCTAGTATCTCCAGCTGGAAAAGGAGAAAGCAGATACCCTGGCTCCACATTCCTGGCATGGCCCCCACTGTCAGCAGGCCCCTTCCGAGCAGACTTGATTGAGAGTGGACAGGAGCTTAGACAGCCCTGGTGAAGAGGTAGCTACCATGTCCATTGCTGTGTGAAGACACAGGAAGGAATCAGAGGGGAAGGATGATGTGATGAAGAGAAGCTCCACAGTACAAAGGTACGTGTGTTGATCTGCTCGATAGGAATACGTCAGTTCAGTTAATCCCAGCTGAATGCAGCAAAAGGATGAAGAGGTAGACAAGAAGCAGGCAAAAAATGAAGAGATGCAACACAGGTGAAGAACTGAATGAAGGGAAAGAATATAAGAGAGAACCAGAAATGCTGAAAATGTCAAAGAGAGACCAGCCTCTCAATGCATCACAAAAGATAAATAAATTTTTAAAGGATGGCAGATCAGAATGAATGTAAGAGTTAACAAAAGTAAGGCAGTTTTTAGGAGGAAGTTCACTACAATGTTGCCATCAATTGGGCACACACAAAAGGTCAGATTCTCCACCAATATTGCTGCATTGACTCCAATAAAACTATTAATTTGCACTGCTGATGAGATTATACCTGGCCCTATATCTAGCTACCCCTTCTTATGATCTAAGATTTACTGGCAAAGCTCTGTGAAGTCAATAGGGCTGTGCTGCTATTCATTTACACAAGGATCCAGCCCAAGTCTTYCCCTCTTTATCTGGAAAATGTAGAAAATGTGTCACTTTTGATGGTGAAGGGGCAATGTGAGGAAATTTCCTCTTTTCTGGTGTGGCTGGGCTATGCCTGTTCTCTTCTCTTCTCTTCTCTACATCTGGGTAATTGCATTTCAAGTGAAGGCTTTCTAGCCAGCAAAAGGAGGCCCTGCAAAATGAGTTAGAGGAAACCACAAGTTTGGCATCAGAGCCAGCATCCTTCTCTGAATCCTCACGCCGAGTCTGGCTGTCTGAAAAGCTCTGCTTGAGAAGGAGCGCAAGATTTCTTCACATGCATGTGACAACAGCTGCAAATATTTCCCCTTGATCCATCACGTGCACACAAATCCACGCTCCGTTGAACCCCCAGATATGTGAAAATATAACCCGTGTTAATAGATACAACAAACACCTAGGCACAGAGGAAAGCGTGCAAGTCCATAGCACCTCCTCGTGAAGACATGTACCCATTTACACATAGAGTTTTCACCTCAGACACAACTGGCATTCCAAACACTGAGGACACACACAGCATCTGTGGACACCAGGCTGGACCGTGACCTCTGTCACAGCGTAGCTCGCGCTGCCCAGGTGGAGCTGTCATCCTTCTGAGTGGCAGAGGGGTGCACAAATGAGGCTGCTGCTACCGACGTMGGAAAGGATTTCAGCTTCTAGCTCTAACAATAGAGGCTTGTCCTTTCGGATCCAGAGGTTCCAGGTTCAGTTCCCACAGATGATCCACCCAGAGTGGTTGTCAGAGCAACCCTGGCCTTAGAGGTAGAGACTTACTGGAAATGACTTTGTAATTATTTGAGCTCACTTAGGGGAACAGTCCAAAGTTGTGCATACGCAACCCTCTCCAGAGTGGAGTCGAATGATCTTAAATCCCACCTGGCCACCTATCTGCACGAGCTTTTACACATCAGAGCCAGAACCAAATCCTGCGTGATGAAGCAAGAAGTCTTTCCTTGGCACCTTCTGCATCCTTTCCCCCCCCGTATTTACTTCTAAGTGAATGCCGTGGTGGTGGAACCTGCCAGCCCAGCGGCATTGACATTTTATGTTTATCCACACCAAGGGGAGCTGCTGCTCGTGATCCTCTTCTACTGCCATCCAACCTGTCCGAGTGGGGAGAAAGCTGGGTGGCCTCTGGGATTCAACCACCATAAAAATAGTGGAAGGAGCTTCGTGAGACAAACCGAGCTGACTTAGGAAACCAATGGACAATCTCTCAAGGGAAAACAAAAAAGCAACAACAAAACCAAAAAGACTGGGGTTAAAAATCACTTCAAAAACATGAAACTGCTAGTGCTAAGCATGCTGTGAATCTGTTTACCATGTATTTTAATCATGTAACTGATCAGTGCACTGTAACATACACCACATGTTAAGATAGATGCAGCAGATATAAAACCAGTCTGATTTCACACAGTAAAAATGTGTACATGCAAACAGAAATACATTAAATGCATTTCATACAAAGCGTTTCTTCTTATCATTTTAAATACATATCCCAATTGTTTTGCCCAGTTTGGAGCCCACTTGAACATTCTGGGACTGTCCCAAATCCCATACGGGTCAAGAGCTCACTGACTCCAGTGGGTGTTGGATCAGATCCTACGAGATCAAAATTCCTGTAAGGACTAGTGTTTCAGTGTGGTTGGGTCTGCATTCCATACAGAATACACTGTAGTTACACCATCCTTACAGTGTAGCTACAGTGCAATGTTAGAGCCGAACGGCTACAAACATGGACTGGGAACAAATTTAGCAGTCTGGATGATGAGCAAGTCCAAAATACGATATATCTGTTGTCCACCTCTGCCGAGGCTCCTGTGAAGCATCACCAGTGAATATTTAGCTAGCGTGTTTTGGCCCCTTCTTACCCATTCGAGTCATTAATCATTCATCTTAATTACCTCGGTGGTATTTTGTGCTCCTCCCCCACCCACGCCGCCTGTCTGTTTGTGGTATCCATCTGTTGTTCCTAATCATATCCTTGGACTGCAAGATCTCTGCAGAAAGGGCCATTTACTCATGACGTGTGCACAACACTTCATGCACTCCAACCTCAGCCACCAGTTGAGACCTCCCATTATGTCTCACCACAAATCACAGTAACTAATGCTAATCATCAGATATGCTGCGCATGCATAGGCACACACACACATACATACACACGGCACGTATACCTGCACGTATATTAGGAATGCACACACATGTAGAAGTCTACTGGAGACAGGTATGTCTGCAATTAAGGCAGGTGCCACTGAGGTCAGGGGAAGGAGGAAAGAGAGGGGCAAGATGAAAAGTTTCAAATGTGAAATTTTAGCTGAAACTATCTTCTGCCTGCTCACCCCCTCTAGCTGCAGTCCACAGCTTTGCAGCACCAAACAGAGCAGGAGCCACTCGCTACTCCTCAATTACAACACAGTTGCCCAATGCATGAAAATACCTTTCTGTATTGAACCTTCTGCATTGTGCACAACGTAGGGGAACATCTAAGGTGTTCTGGGGTCTGGTGACAAACATGCTAACACTTGCACGGACTTCCACAGGAGCAGGGTTAAGGAAATGTGTGCTTTTGCAAAGCTCACCACGTGCACTGTGGCACAGAAGGGAACAGCAATGTCAGTGAGACTGAACAAGTCTTCTCTGGCTTCAAGCTACTTGTAATTTCAAAACTTCCTCTTGGTTTGTTGGAGATAGTAAAAAGTGGCTTGAAATGTTACTGAAATGTATTTGTATGGGATCTATACCTGAAATGGAACATTTAGCTGGACCTGGCCTGAAATGAATGATTAGACAAAAATTTCCAGAACTAGTTGTCGTCCACTGGTACCACTTTCTTTCATGTTTTGCTCACCGAGATGCACTTCTGCTTTCCCATATTGACAGACACATAGCTATCAAGGCAGGCAAAGACAAAGTGATCTTCTGTCTTACTTGTACTACAGATCAAACTAAAGCTCACCCATATATCCTCTGCCAAGCCCCAAGACTTAAGTGCAGTCTAATATTTCAAGCAAAGACAAGCAAAGTCTAGGTGGCACGGAGCATCAACAAAGTTAAAGCCCTTGTGTAAACCTGTGTGCACCGAAGAGGAGACATTCCCACAGCTAGGGCTGGGTGTGCCAGCTCCCTCCAAAATCCTGTACTCCACATCAGCCGTATCTGGGATGTGCATGCTGCAAGCTGGTGGGAGAGGCTGTGAATCTGCATTTCTGTCAGGGTTTAGTACCCAGCCAGCGCTTGCAGCCCCGGTCTGATGGGTCTTCTCCCAGAAAAGGATGTTGAGGCACTCTCCATCACTGGTGGCACCATCTCCCATGATGGTAAAAGGTGACTGAAGGATCTGTTGGCAGGGACAAGGAATTGATTCTGTTCCATGAAGAGACGCCCTGCATGTTTTGGGAACAAACAGAGGACTTTTTACTCTGAAGAGCTGTCATTCTCCCTCCAACACTGAAGTCGCTTCAACAGAGATGGACCCAGGGATTAAAAAAAAAAAAAAAAAGCGTCAGGGCAAGGCATATACAATGGGTCTGTCTGGCACATTGCTAATGACTATCATCTGGGTGCAACAACGATAGGATGAGAAACTATTTCTTAATGTACACAGAGCAAAGGAAACCCCTTAAGCAAACATACCAGCAGAACAATTAGATGGTTAATCACAACGTCGGCCATGAGAGGTTTTCTCCATTTTTCCACTTCAAAGGAGCAGTGATTAATAAACAGTGTTGCCTCTTCTGGAGAGATGAGTCAGCCCCCTGCCCACGCTGGGGTTATCCTCACACTGCTGCTGCTGCTGCTGTTCAGAGCATGTGAGTGTTCCCCGGGGAGGAGAAACGCTTCATTTAGCTTGCGGTGCTCCACACCAGATCACACAGCATTGCTCTCCACGGCCTCCCTCTCAGCACTCCCGGGAGGGCGCCGTGCATGTGGATGAGGAGGGGTCTCCAGGGGAGGGGGTTCTCCTACACGGTGAGTATTCTCCAACTCCAGGTGAGGACAATGGAAGAAAAGCCACTGGATGGATCAGAGGAGCTATGGTACAGTTCAGAGACTTCGCTACCTGTGTCCGGTTTTGATCTAGGACAGCAGCAAGTTGAAAGGCATCAGCATTCACCATTAAGTCTGTGAGATGAACTGATTGCCTCCTGGTTTTTATTCAGGTCAGTTAAAGATGTTGTACAGCTGCTGGGTAACAGAGTGGACTGGCAAATGGAGAAAGTCCCTCCCTTGGTCGTGGCTAGCCCTGAAGTAACTTACCCAGACCCAGCAGGAGGTGAGCTCAAGCAGCTGTGCACAAAGGGCACTTTACACGAGTCCCACCTAACACTTCAGAGGGAAAGGTCCAGTCGTAGATGTGCTGTGATCACAGAAGACAGACAGGTCCCACTCTCCTTTCCACCACGAGGAACAAGTGCCGGTCCATGGTCCGTATCAATCTCCGCCTTTCTCTCAAGGAAAGGTGGATCCATCTGTGGGGAGGATGACACCAGAAGCCCAGGCAGCAGCAGCAGATGAACACATGGTGTTGCTGTTGCCTGTCTCAGGAGACACACCAAAGAGCTGAGAAATGGAAGGGGAAGCATGCCTGTCCTGGGAGAACCAACAAGTCTGTTGGTGGGAATTTAACAATGGGCAGGGGTCCCACAAAGTGAACCCTCTTTTCCCCTCACACTCCCTTTGCTTCATGCTCTTACACAAGCGGTAGTTACAGAATCTCCTGCCTGGGTTTGGTGATGACACCCACGTGAGCTACGCCAACGGTGTGTGCCTATTCCCTACCTTTGTAAAACTACTTCTACGTGTCACTCACCGTCCACTGTGCCAAAGGCACAACCACCGAGGTGGCACACCCTTCTCAGCCCTGTTCCTGCACCGTCTGGGCTCAGGGGGTCCCACCTGGTCTAAGGCGCTCTACAGGGTGCTGCCAACAAACCAGGTCTTCATCCAGTCTCTCCCACCATGGAACTATGGCAGTCAGTGGAGAAACACCAATTCACACCAGCTGCAAAATTAGCCTGATGTTTTAATGCACTCTGGTCCTATTACCACCCACAATAACTGCGAGATAGACATTAGGTCTGCTGCAAATTTCCTCCCCGCCTCTGCTACGAGGGCCCTCAGCTCCCCAGGGCATCGCTGCCCGAAGTGCACTTGCCTAGCAGCTCCCTGGCTCTCCAGAGGACATCGCACTGCCATGACACTTGTTCCCCTCAGCTGCTCTCATTCTCTTAGCAGGGTTTTTCTTTCTCTGCTGGAGCTCCGGGCGGGAAGGAGCAGGCGCAGAAGAGCTGGCTTTGCTCAGCAGGGCCTCTGCTCATTTCCTGAGCACTTTTTGACGTGTTCCGTTTGTGAGCAAGCTTGGGCCGGGATCCCAGCTGATATTTTAACTTCAGCCTCAATAGATTTCAAACTTCAGCCACTGTAAATAATTCCCTGACATGCACTCYGCCTGCATTTTGGCACTTTTGCTTGTGTACAGTATATTTAATTTTTATTTTTTTAAAAYGTTTCTTAGCTTGCTCTGTGTTAGCTGTCAAGAAGAAGACGGCACCTTGGTGAAACTGCCTGATCCTTGGTGAAGTCTGGAGACACCAGATTGGTTTGACAATTCTGTGCATAATAATAATCACATTCTCTACTTAATGAGAGACAGATGAAGCGGTGTGCCATGTTCTAGGAGATGTTTACAGGACAGAGAACATTGGAACAACCACATGGCTTCAAACCAGGGAGCAATCTACACGAGGAACCTGGTTTCAGCAGTCACCAGGACCAGAAACTAAGCAGTCTGTAAACAAAAAGGATGCAAAAATTCTCTGTTGTGGTAGTCCATAAGAAATTTTACCCATTCAAGCTGCTTATTCCTAAGTCTTCTCAGAGTGGGCTTATGCCTTAAGACATTAGAATTCCTCACTCAGCCTAGCAAAGCACTTACTAAGCATTTATTAAGCTTATGCTTAACTTTACATATGCAGCCAAATCCAATGGGATCATTAGTGTGTTAAAAGTTTATCTATTCMTTGCTCAGAAATCATCCAGGCTGGATTTTGCTTAACAGAAGTGAGAGAGCTCTTGCACTTTCTTTGTGTGTCTTGTGCTTCTGTCGTGTCTGCTAGACAAGAAGGAATCCTCTCATACGACATACAGATAGGTACAGACTGCTTGGTCTCAGCCTTTAGGCTCTCCTGTGATGCAGGTGACAACCAACATTGGGGAAACACAGCGCTGAAGAGGTTAACAGAGATTGGCCTTCCCCTTGTGACTGCCTTTCCTAGCCACCGCAAGGAGGGTTAAACTCTCTGGAAACAAGGATTCTRCAGCAAAAAGCCATCAAAAGTGCTGCACACGCCTCTCGTTGGGTGTCATCCATCCCACCGCCTTAACCTTTCATCAGGGTTCCTTTCACAGTGTTTAAGAGCTGCACAGACATCTGAGGCCTCCTTCCAGGCTCCCCCTTCTCCTGGAGCTTGATCTGAGGGCAAAGAGTGGAAATTCAAAACAAAGAGTAAACAAAAACAAGCTCTCCTAAGTGTAAGCTTGTTTGGAAGCTCCTCAGCTAATTTTGCTCCCTGTCTCCTGCTCACTCTGGAATTTCTTTTTTCTTCTTTTTTTCTTCCTTGCCTCAGTAAAAAGAAAAACAAAGGTAAAAAAAATTACTCCATCAAGAATCCTTTGTCCTGTGTCAGGGACCTGCCCAGCTCTGCAACCATAGAGTCAATGGGCAAGGCAGGGTGGTCTTGTCTCCTACTAGATGCCCATCAGGTAGGGATGCCCATGGGAAACCACTTCAAACATTGCTYCTTGCTCCAGATTCAGTAGGTAGATCTTCGGCCCAAACTGAAGCCCCAAACATCTGGAGAGTTTGGCTCCAAGTCAAGGTCTGAGCTGAGCTATCCTAGAAATTCCAGTTTTGTCTGGCCCAGAAGTTGTTGGCCATCTGCAGAATGGAAATGGGAGTGGAAACCTGTCATCGCAAGATGGGGGGAGTTGGGAGTGAATTCTAGGCAGGCTGCTTTAAGCTTTTCAGGCTGGCTTCCCAGCTGGCAGAAATCTAGCTTAGCTGCAAGACAGTCAGTGGAACCACATGGATTCACACCACCCAAGAATCTAGACTTCTTCGAAAAAATTCATGGAACTCCAGGGTTTAATGGACAGCTGACAGAAAACTTGTCATTTATTAAAATGCAATAGCTCTATGCCTTCAGCTTACAGTGGGAGGACATTCCTAGGATCCATGAGAGAACTCCAAGAAGTCCCCCAGGAAGCTCGGATTCCTGACACCTGTATTGCTTGGTTGCCCAGGCACATCATCTGGGAACTCCACCCCTGTTGTGCTTGGTGTGGCTCAGGCAAACAGCAAAAAGCTGATCTCCTCCAGAGAGTTTGAAAAACCCAATTTTCAGGACATTTCTTTGTACATCATAAAGGAGCAAAGAAATACACAACCTCTACCCTTGTACCGGTTGCGTTACTTGAGGGTCTATCAGACAGTCTTTGCCTATGGTATTAAACCATTCCCTTAAGGGGAATGTGGAGAGGAAAGGAGGGCTTTGCAGGCAGCTATTTTTAAGACAGGACAGTGCTCCATCACACCATATTGCTTCCAGWTTCAGCCAGAGGTCAAAGCTTTTTGATGCCACCTTTTTCACATCTCCTGAAGGCTGTGCTATCCCAGATGAGGCTGTCACAACCTTCATGCCTCCTAGCCCACATTTGTCCATGATGGGCAGGATTATTTGAATGAGGATTCTCAGACACTGAAGAAAATCTCTAAGGTTTGAATTCTTTAAAAAAAACCAAACAAAACAACCAACTATACAAGGTGACTCTCCATATATATTAGAGTTGTTTGCACAGGTTAARACATCATTAATGTACAGAGTCAGGAAGAAAAGATGTCTGGCATTGAGCTGTCATTGAAATGAAAAGCACAGACAGAGCCAGCAATGTTGAAAATGAAGGGGAATGGAGTGTGCAATGATTTTTTCTGGGGGTAAAGGGCGAGCCAGCAACATATYGATGCCACTATCATAGGTCTTCCAGGATGTCCTTTGCTACATATTTCTGTGTCAATAGCTTCTTTCAAAGTTCGGTCACCAACAAAGAGGTGCAACTATTTGGTCTGCCTTAGCATTATATTGCTCATGGATTCTGGAGGAGACTTCTAACCGAGATCCTTAAAGAAACTAAGCCTTGCGGAAGTTATCAYGAGCTGTTTTTCATTACCCCTGATTCACCAGCAGGGAAACTGAGGCAGCAGGAGGTAATACACAACACAGYGGTAGATGAGAAGAGAATGTCTCRCCCCAGACTTCCAGCCATTTGGCTCTGCTTACCAGACAACGTTGGCTCCTAGGTAAATAATGGAGCTGTCACACCCAAATGTTATTTTTAAACTGCGGGTATTGGGTTTGGCACAAACTCCAGCAAAGCACAGCAYGACCAAGGGAGTCCTGAGGAACAAGTGCCCTGCACAGATGGAGCTGCTTTGGGGAAACCTTGTTGTTCTGCTACATTTATGCAATCGGTTGAATGGGAGCCCAGACTCCAACCTATCAGCTGCACAAGAGCACAGGGAGAGCCTGAACCAGGAGGACGCGGGAGGACAGTGAAGCTGGCTCCACCAGCCACCACCTCCTCCACCCTGGTGCCCTGGCCCAAGCCGCGCCGGTCAAATCCATAGGGGGGCAGCAAACCCTTTGCAGTCATGGGAMTTCATTCCCAAAATGATCCTCTTCCAAACACTGTCCCTGGGCAGCTGGAGAGCCCCACACATACACAGCACCCTTGGGAAGGTCAGCATGGACTCTGCAAGCTCAGGGGAGGGAAGATGGGCCYGCAAAGTCTCTTTGAACTGGACATGGGTGGCCAGTTCAGCTCAGTGACCCAGCTAGGGGGGGACACGGTGTGTGTGAGCCCATCAGTAGGGCTAGCAGGGCTCTGGGAAAGCAGGTGAGTTGTGCAACACACGGCCGGGTTCAGGTTTCGATATGAAAATGCACACTTCCATGTAAGACCGACAGAACCCTTTTGTGGTTCAATGGATGCRGGCTCACTTGGAGAGATTTGGGGCATACAGGGTCCAAGATGCTCAGGGCTTTTAYAATTGCATCAATATGGTAACAACACAAGGACAGCCACACCGGCTCAGAGCAAAGGTCCATCTACATCCATATCCAGCTCCCACGGTGACCAACAACAGAAATGGAGGAAAGAGCACAAGAAAAGAGCATATATGGACTTATTCCACCCCAGGATGCTCCCCTGCCTCGAGAGGTACACAGCTCCAGCCAACTTCATGGTACCCCATGCCTGTACGCTTCCCTCTCACAGCTGCAGCTTTGGCACAAAGCAAGCCTGCGTTTAAGAAAGGGGCCAGAACTTGCATTTAACCTGTTCGTGTAGACAGAGCTCAGATGCAGAAGCAGGTGAAACTGTACTACAATGAACACAACCCCCTTGTCAATTATAACTAATTACCCCCCCGAGTGACCCTGAATCTCAGGGCACAAACTTTGTTCCGAGATCCACGCTAACTGTGCCCTCTCTCTCCTCTCAGAGGTCTCCAGTCAAGCACCTCTAGAAACTTGCATTCATGCCACGGAGGGCAGGAAGGTACCGTTGTTGCTATCTGTATTGTGGTGCTGCCAAAAGCCCCAGCGCAGGCGAGCGTTTGCAAACCCAGCGCCAAAGGACCACTGACAGAGAAGACCAAACAAAACACTTCGCTACACCCAGTCACGCAACAAAACTGAGAGCCGGATTTGCTCTCTGGACAGGCAAGGGAGAACAGACTAGGAAGGCACACAGGTGACTTACCCAATATCCCACAGGCAGCCAGTGGTGGAGCTGGGATTAGCTCACCGCTTTCCTGACTTCTCCCCTCCCAAGCTCCAGCCACACTGTCCCTTTCCTGCTCGATTTTGCTTCTCTCCACCCAGCTGTCTTTACTGAACGGGCTTCCTACAGTGCCTTTTAGGCAGCTGTCAGGTTTGGATGAGTGTCTCCACTCCATCGGATGGGCTGTCCCCCTCTGCGCTGTCCCTGTGTGTGCTGTTAACCCTGATTTCCCRCTGAAGTAAATGAGAAAAAAGCAAGACAGATAGCTCCATGGCAGCGGGATGGGAGCTCACCTCCCCTTCTCTACAAGAGACAGTTTTCTCCCCCTTTTCCCCTCTCCGCTAACGGCTTTCCTCAGAGATCCTTTTGTCTTCAGCTCCCACACAGGAAAAAAAAAAATATTCCTCCTCCCTCTATCCTCCCGAAAAAGAGCTAGTTCCCTTCCTCCCAGCTCCTAATCCTTCTGACATGCTTCAGACACGGGGTTAAGTGTCTGAAGGGAGTGGTGGAGTGGTGGACAGGTGACAAACGGGCCCACTCTTGTTTCTACTTTTCTCCTTAGCGGGGGAAAAAAAAAAAAAAAATCAGTCCCATCCATTCCCTCAAGCTGCTCCAACTTAAAACAGACGTTTCCCCTCCCTCAGCCCCTGAGCATGCTCTCGGGTTGCTGCTCGCCTCCACTAATAGCATCCCAGACTAAACAACTCTATCCCCCTTTCCGCGGCTCACCTGCCTGCTCTGGCTACTGCCTGCCTGAGCTCAGGGAAGAGACAYAGCCACTACACCAGTTCCTAAGCTGTACTGAGCTCCCAGGGAGGGGAGGAGAAAAAAATCTGGGAAGTGAAGAGAAAGGAAAAGGGGGAGGCTTTGGGAGCAGGTTAAGAAATGAGCCTGCAGATGCAGGCAGCTGCAGCCCTAGCAGAAGCCAGCTTCGTCAAAAGACCTCTCCATACTAACGCTTAGCAGAGGGGTGCCTGCCATCCCCAGATTTATCTCCACCCCTCTGCAGCAGTAACCTACACAACCATCTCTCCCATCTCCATTTACCTTACAACAGCACAGCATCCTTCCCCCAGGATCCCAAACAGTGATGTTTAAAAAGTMTTCTGTCTGGCCCAGCTGTGCAGATGCCCAGGATGAATGTAGGAACAGAGGGGAAACTGCCTGACCCCGATACGAGTGTGCCTCGCTCTGTGATCAGTGCTGCACTACGTCAGACTAAATTACTTTCATGGTTGCTTCTGGCCATAAGGATCTAAGCACTGAGGGGAGTCCAAGCAGAAAGCTCGCAAAGCATTTGCCTGAAGATACCTGACTTGCAATTCTCTGAAACTTCACAAGCAGAAAACCGCCCTGAGAAATACTAAAATAACAAACCCCAAGCTCTGAGGTTCAAATAGCAAAGGTGGGGCTAGATAAAATTTTCCTCAGCGTTGTTCCCTGYGGTGGAGAACGAGGCTACCTACCTGGCGGATGGCAGGGAAAACAGCCTCCAGAACTCGACTGTGACAAAACCTGGGGTTGAATCCAAGAGGAGGGCTGTAGAGAGTCCTCTTCAGGAAAGAAAGGTTTATCAAGGTCTTTTCTGTCTATTCCAAAGCTGGTTTTGATTAAAGAAGGAATTACCACCAGTTCCCTTCCCTTGCCCCAGTAACACATAACACACCATCCCCATTTCCTTCGCTGCCAGTTTGCTCTAATAAAAAGCAGAATTATGCCTGAAAAGCATGTTGCACAAAGATGGACCCGCCAAGCACTCAAATAGATGCATTCAGCAGCAGTCAGACGCATGCATACACAAATCCCATGCTTGCCTGTAAACAAGACGGATYGCTTTCTCAGCTGCTGTATACGAATTTCAAGCTGCTGTGGAAGAAACTCTCTCCTCTCAAGTTTTAGTGCCGCGCRCAAGGTGATCTGGAAGGGCAGACTTGCAGAGCTACCTGCCTTTGCAAATCCAAAGTCCTGACACCTCCTAGTCTGTGAAAGCTCTCCACGGATGCCAGTGGTTTTAATTTCAGACTCTAACATTTGGACGACCACACAAGCCAGCGCCAAGCGGAGGTAACCTCACTGGCATCCGTGTGACACCTGGCAGAGTCACCCCAGTATTAGAACAGCACCCCAAATGGTGCAGCAAGACCTTGCCACCATTCGACGCAGGGTTAGTTAAGTTAAGCACTTAAAATGTCATGCTTCTCAGACACCAGCTATTTAACACATTTATTGTACAAAGAATTACAAAGGGGCTGAAAGGAAAGTGAAGGATGGTTTCCTCCGGGGCTCTCCTGAGTAACTACCAGCAGAAAAGCTTTGGCAGAGTCAGACAGATAGAGTAAAAGCCTTGACAATAGCCATTTCCACCATGCTACAAGTTTACAGCCCAGGGTATAACTTCTGAAAACCATTCAGCAGCATCTGCCAGGGAGAAGAAGAGAGGAAAGAATCCCGCTGAATCCAGACCTGGTGCCACTGGAATGCATGGCAGGGAATCGACAAGGCAGAGAACAGCCTCTAAATTATTCGKAGCACTATGGCACACGAACACGGAGCAAGACAGCCAAGTGGCATGAGACCTCCCCTGCAAGGAACACCCATGCGGGTGGCAGCAAGCAGCAGGAAAACCTGGCAGGACAATGGGTGCTCCCACCCCAGCCAGGCAAAGGGAAAGGCGAGGGCTACGGGCCGTGCACACTCCCAAGTGCCGCTGCCAGTCCAGAGCGTTTGTTCTCTCCGGTCGCTAATGGAGCTAGAGCCGCTTCAGTGATGCAGGAGAGATGCTCCAGGAGCAAACGCCAGCTGAACGGCACAGGGACAGACTCACAGGAGCCATGCCCTCTCGCTCAGGGAAGCCTGCAGCTCCTTGTCCCTCGAGTGCCACCAGCAGAGAAGTAGCTGCCCATCACGTGGAGGTGGGGACAGTGGCTAGAAGGGGCAGCGGCTCGTGTGCGAGATAACGGCAGTGCTAGGCACCACAAAAAMCAGCATAAAATAAAGACGCATTGGGCAGTTTGCTCTGATCCACCCTCCTGCCCCGGACCTCAGCCCCATGGTGGGCACAGCCTAGCCATGGCCAGCTGGAGGCTAAGGGAGGAAGGYTGGGGCAGCCCAACCGCAGAGGCTGTGGGGAGACCGGGCAGCCCGAGAAACCCGGCACAGCTCTCCCTTCCCTCCCATCCTTTCCAGTTTCTCTTCCCCCACTCCTTCCCCCTCCATACCAGCAAGCATATCTCAGCAGTCAGAAACYGATCAAAGCCCTCCGTCCGGCAAGCTGCCTCTTCTCTGGGACAAGCCCCGAGGCGTGCTGCAAAGGACGTTTTTCCCCTCCAGCCCCCCTTTTCTGCAAGCAGGCAGAAATGCGGGGTCTTCCCTCGCTTTCATCTCTCAGTTTGATTTTCCTCGCTCTGGTTCTTAGAGCTTGAAGTCGGTGGATGGTTCGTTAAAAGAGAGGGAAAATAAGCCATATCGACGCTTGAATAGCTCCATGGTGAGATTGCCTTGTGGAAAGCATGGCTGAACATAAGGGGAAGGGGTCTCTTCTGAGAGGTTTTTTAATCTAGCTATGAAACATAGGTGAGGTTTATACCCCGGGTTTTATTATATTGCCTATAACAAGCGGTGTTCTAAGGAGCAATCTAAGCATTTTATAGATGCCTGGTCAGCGTCGCCAGCTCCACACATCCAAATATCACGAGATGCATTCAAAACATTGAGAGACTGGCTTTAAATAATCACAAGCCCTTTATTATTTAAAACCTCAAAAGACAGACCTTCCTTTCTTTGCCATCTGTTTTTCTGAGGTTTTAAGATTTATGCCGTCAAACTTTGCATGTATAAGGGCGGGGTTTGGGTTTTTTTCCCCCTGAGCTCAAACTTACAGGTCTCATATAAATCCCATGACTCCAGAAGCTTAGTTTTTGGAGAAGAAAAAACACCAAATACAGGAAAATTGCCCTAGAATTGACAACCCTGGTTGCTAGCTTCCTTCCCAATAAATTGTTTTGCATCTTTCTGACAGCAGGTCACAGGTTGCTGTAATCATATGGCCACAGCTGGCCATATGGCCATAGAAGGGACAAGCATTTGGGACAAGGTTTTGAAGAGSAACACTCACATACATATATCAGAACAACAAAGTCGACATGTTCACCCAAAACTGTCTCTCTCCTTCCGCTATTTCAAGCCACATCATGCATGATAAGATTATGTACACCACATCCATCCTCTTAGTACTTGGGTGTGCCTAATTTCCTCCCAACACTGCAATTGCACCACTGGTAACAGGAGAAATGAGGCTGGACTCTGCTCTCACTCCTGGTACTCGTCCTACCAGACAGCTCCACAAATTGTCCAGCCTTACACTGGTGCAACGAACATAAAATCCATTCTGCCCTGGGAAACACTGCTAAACTCTAGGCCACAAACAGGACGCCAGAGTCCCTTAAGCAGGATTCAGCGTTGCTTGAACTTTGCAGTCCATCTTCAGAAATTTAGAGGCAGAGTGTTATAACAAGAACCGGACAGCACGAAGCAGCTGGGCGATGCTGTCTTACTCCATCGGTGGAGGATCCTCCCAAAGAAAAGAAACCATCAGGGCTCAGAGCCACTGCAGTGATACCTAAACTTAGCATCAGCCGCAGAAAAGGAAAGAAGCTGCGGCTGGGCTGTTTGTATTCTCCTTTGATCCTTGCCTGACTCCCCAGGAGTCACTGGCAACCAGGAGTAATTTATAATAAGCTTTAGGCTGCTCTGATTTATTCTGGGGGCTGAAGCCAGGTGCGAGGAAGCTAAATAGCCAGCATTTCTTGGCTTTCACTGGGGGAGCAACACACTAAACATTACAAATCCCCAGTGTGGCATACTTTAGGCTTCGCCTACAATGGGCAAAGAGAGCACAACTTAACATTAAGACAGCATGTAAAAAGGGATCAACCCTCTTGCAAGTAGGATGCACCAATTGCTTCTGACGAGTCCTTTTTCTAGCTGCAAATACTGACCCTGGAACAGCACTCAAATCACGCTGGGGCGTTAGCAACAGAAAAGTAAAAAGCACTGAAAAAATTAAGGATAGAAAAGAATAACTTTGATGACACTGAAAAATAAGAGAATGAGGKTTTTTTTCTCCACATATTTTCAATTTCCTGAAATGACATGTGAAGAAATGGACAACCCAAAGTTTGTTTCAGAAAGCAGAACTGCAGAAGTTATTCATTATCAGTAGGACTGATTGGAAATTCAGCCGCTGGCTTGGTTTTTTCTTCCACTTACAAATTGTTCACAAACTGATCCTAATTTTTCCCAAGTGAATCTACAACTTTCAAAAGTATACCCCTGCGGGTGAGGAAGTCCAACAACGTAATGGGTCAGCACTACCTAACTCCCTTTGACTTCTTTGAATAACTCAGCCTTCACCAGGCCATTGAACAAAACCAGCTGCTCCCTTGGAGTTACTCACATGCTTTCCACTTTTCACTTTTTGCTATTCGGGGCATGTGACTGCTCATCTGCGCTACATGGTTTGATTCTACAGCTCGACTGGATGACCAAAGGCTTTTAAAATAAGAGAACAAGCAAGGCTGAGTGATGAAGAAGTCACTTACAGTTCACATTTTTTTGGACAAAACAAGCTTTTGTGCTAAAGTTTGCGAAGCCTTTTAGATTCATAAACATTTTCCCCACTGCCCAAAGGTCATCCGCATACTCATAAATAACCAATAATATAACTCTTTGGAGACCAGCGAAGCCAAGTCAAACTGAGAGTTTGCCAACATGTCCACAATACTGTTTATTCCATTAGTGCACCAGACCCTCCATGAGAGCACTTGACTCTGCCCCTTCAAAATGAAATGAAAGAAATGAAAAAAATTAAACAGAAATCAAAATCCATCTGAATGAGTCAGAACACCACGTGATGGCTGTCCCCTTGCAGACCACTCCGCAGCATGCACTTCCACCAGTCTGTATATGAGATGTCAAACCATTCAGCCTATAAACCCACTTTATTAGAAATACTAGCATCCTGTCTCAGTGGATTTGAGGATTTATTTTTTTTTTAAGTTTTAATTCAAGCCTCGCTCCATCAAAACAGCAATGTTACAATATTCCAGAAGTGAGTGCGTTTGATTCCAAGCATGCCAAAAGGCAGAGGGAGGGAGACAATAGAGAGGAACAGCTAAACCTTTTCACTTTTTCTYCTCAGCACCATTGCGAAATCTTTCTCCAAAACATAAGATTTGAGTCAAGTTGCCATGTTTTAAACAAACCACGGTGTGTTATTGTACTATGCTTCTGAAATGGGGAATGTAGGTCAAGAACTTTTGGACCTCTCAGATTTTAAGGTATACAAACTCTGGCAGCATTGCTATCTGCACTTTTTCTTTTCTTTTCCCTTTCCTTTCTTTTCCCCTTCTTTCCTCCCTTTTTTCTCTCCTCTCCTCCTCTTTCTCCTGCTCTTTTCTTTCCACTCTGTTCCTTTTCCCCTTCCCTTTCCTTTTCCCTTTCCTTCCCTTCCCCCTTGACTCTCGCTTTCTGTTTTCCCTTCCCTTCCTTCTTCCCTTTTTCTCTCCCTATCCTATCCTAACACTGGAAAGCAGCTGCAAGCTGCAGCTTCAAATAAAATRCTCTGAAAAGCTCCATTATGTTTATCGACACATTTTCCATTCTCGGGTTTTCATCCAGTAGGACACAAAACAAGTATTCAAAAAATGCATATGTGTGTGCAGACAAGCATGCATAAATATATGTATGCACATATAGTATGTGAAAACACATGAAAAGCGTGTTTGCGCGCATGTGCTTATGCTTGCATAGATTTTTCTTTTTTCTTTTGCAGCCTTTGGGAAATTTGCAGGCTGGATGCCACAGGTTGGCTCTGCGCATTACGAACCGTGTCAGTATGAATAATGGGGGCAGGCRATTCTGCCAGAGGGTCATGGAACAGCAAGTGCGTAAAAAGGCAAGATTGTCCAAGAAGTACACTCAATACCGGCTGGGGTTTGAAACGCACTGCCAGACAGAGACCAAGATCAAGTTGTAGTCTCTAAGGCCAGGAGAAGCATGATGCCCATTTCTGCTGACCCCTTGCGAGGACGTGAATTACAGCTTGCCACCCAGCAATCCCAAGAACTTTTTCCCAGCAACTGAAAGTACAAAAGCACTTTAGCAGGTGTTTAAAGTCAAGCTGTACCTTGGACCTTGTAACAGACTGCTCTTGGTCTCATTGAGCTGGAAGAYCAGGGCCAGATCTTCTGCTGATGAAGCCCCCTTGGTTTTAACTGTTTCATGGATTATCATTTAGACSAAGATCCAGGCATAATGTGGACACCCAATACAGGGGCTGACAGCTGGAAGGGAATGACTACGACCTAGTAAACAGATGATAGGCTCTTCCTGAGACTTTCAAGAGTATTTTTCCTGGAAACCATTTTCTTACGCATCTTTAGTCCAGCTAGTGAAAGATGAACACACTTCACTCAGTATTTCAAACCACTTGAACAGCATACGTTTGAGAGTTCAGTTTAAGCCTTCTTGGCCCCRAAGTTTGCACATGAAAGGTTGGAAAAAGCAGTAGAGAAAAACACCAAGGAAAGGTTAGCACAAGAAATAGAGCAGAGAGAAAAATCCAGATGAAAAAATACATTCAGTCTATACAGTATTATACCCACGAAGGATATTATATGCCAGGAGCTAGAAGCCCTSTAAGTGCCAAAATCCAGGTTATTCATGCAGCAGTAACTGGTTCCCCTGAACATGGTCATTGTGACACAGCCAGTTTTTTCCACAGGACATCCCAGATCATTCTTCCCTGGTCCCCATCCAAGCCTGAATTTTTCTGCCTGTGTCCCACAGCCTGTCCTTGTTCTGCCTCTTTCTGTGCTGCTGCCTCCACAACTGAGTTTCTTGTCCTCTTGGACTTGTTCTTTCTTGAATTTTGAACCTCTGCTTACCATCCTGACGTTCCTTGCCACATCAACAGCCTCGGTTGCTTTCCCTTCTCACATGTGCTCTCCCCATCTTTCAGTCTCACCTTGTCTTCCCATCCTTCCAGTTCCTTTCCTGATATCAGCCTCCTCTTCCCTGCTGGCTTTCAGTAGCATTTCAAGTTCCAGACCTCCTGCCAGTCGTCACTTCCCCCTTTGTCTTCCTGTGCCAGGCTTCTTGTGTCTATCTGCTCCCTTTGCTGCCTTCTCCACCACGTTCAGCTCCCAGCATTCCCTCTGCATTTGAAGTCTGGTTGCATACCTCCTCCCTGCCTCCTAGACACCAGCAGAACTGAAGCCACCAAGATCACAGGAGAGACAGACAGCTTTTTCTCCTCCTCCCTAGCATCATGGTACCATGAGAGTCATTAGGAAGGTTCATGGATGAAATACACCCTCTTGCTTTTGGGATAAGCACCACAACAATGCACTATTCAAGTGGACTCATCAAAGCATTTACCAGACTCTCATCACTGCAAGCAAACTCAGATAACTTTTGGTTTTTCTTTTCTCCAAAACATATAACAGAGCTGAAAACAATCAGCTTTCACAGGAACAACAGCAGGCTCTTCCTCAACCTCAGAGGGTTGAACTCATCTGTCTAAAAATGAGGAGTCCACTTTAAACAATTTTTCTAAACTATCTCTGTCATTAACCTGCAGGTTGCAATTCATTTCACTTCTATTAGGTAGCTGCTTTCAGATGGGCTGACTGAACACCCTCATCTTTCTCCAGAGAGGATGGAGGAAGCTCAACTCAAACGAATTACTGGAATGAATGCCTAACAAACAGGCAGCATTAAAAATCAGGCGAGCTCCAGCWCCCCGTGGTTCCTCAGCAACATCTCAGCCTCTCATTCAGAAGAAGGAAATCAGGAAAGTGCCTCAGTGAAATGACACACACAAAAAAAAAAATCTTGCTTTTTGTCTTTTTTCAAACATGTAAGAAAAAAAATTGTTTTTTCTGTCATTTCATTCTTGGAAATGGCTGAACCATTTCAGAGGACACCATCCCAAGAAAAATCCAGCCTGAGTCACATGCGTGGCACCAAAAATGCCAGTGAGAACAGTTAGAGATTGGCAGTCATAAGCAACTGAATACAGGGTCTTATGATAGGAAGTGTGGAACAACTTCCCAAGAGACACTAGTCCCATCTACGCCTCAAGTAGGTTACAAGGAGGCAACTCTCCCTTGCCTTGATTTGCAATTGTTCTTCAATGCACAGTATGTCACCTCTGTTTCTCTTCAGAGAGGAGAACGTGGTGTGAAGAGGGTTGTATCTTCCTTTAAACGATTTTCCCTKTTGAGGGAAGGGGGAAAGAGAAGGGGGAGGGAGAGTCACTAACAAACTTGGAATTCAGTTACAAGGAAAAATGTGCCTGAAAAGCGACTTTCCAAAGCCAAGAGCTTCACAGGATTCAACAGTTCTTCCAGCGCTATAGGATATACAGATACGTATCACTCACAGTAACATTCTGCAGGCTCCAGACTCCGCCGCATTACCGGGCAGGCTTTCCGACAATTAATGAGGGGGCTGTCAAGTGTTTAAAACAGATCACAGCGATTCCTTCCAACGCAGCCTGCGGAGGTGCACAGCACATCTGCGTACTTCAGCATGGGGAAAAGAGTGAGCTTTGTTTGTTTCTTGTATGAAACTAAAAGATAGTAAGACCAAAGAAACAACATTCCCCCTACTCCCTTCTGAGCTAAGTCAGTACAGTAAGTAATGAAACGCAGCATTGCAGGCTCACCCCTGCCTTCAGCTTCACCACTGGGAGAGGAGTTCCAGCCGTAACTTCAGGTGCTTTGGTGGTGATGGGTTTACCAGATACTCAGCATTACTTTGCAGAACTTTGGCCCAACGGCAACACAGGCACTAGCCAGGTGAAGCAATGGGAAACCTACTACTARAGTCAATGCAAAAAAGAGAAAGAACGAGAAAGAGCCCACTTTGGTACCATTCTGCACATGGAGGTGGCACCGCAGTAAAACACCCAGCCATGGTGGTGAGTTCCATCCATGTCTTCACGGGGTATCCAGCTCTTGTTACCAGTAGGAAACAGAAGAGAATAAGCAATATATAATCTGGGAAGCCCACAATACGCTGGGCACTTCTGGATGCCACCAGACAACACCAGAAAGTTTTACGCATGCCTCACCAAGCCGAGACAACCCTGATCTTCTAGAGCCTACGAGCTGCTCTGGCAGCCAAGATGTGGCTCCAGCCTTCTTACCCCAACAGCATCAACCATAATTGGTCTCATTCAGTAAGAAGCCCTCCTCTGTAAGAAGGGACACACAACACCATTACAGGGGAAGCTGAAGAGCCTGGGAAATCCTTAGATGCTGGCTCACGGCAGGTTTGAGACACTTTTGCTTCACAATAACAGAGCAAGGGCAACAGGYGTGTGGCTGAAGATCCTGAGATCTGTGTTGGGTGAAAGCAGTAGGTGCCAGGAACCAGGGGACTCACCAACAAGACAAGCTCACAACTAGTGAAAAAGCTTTGGATACAGCCATTGCCAAGAAACCCCTTCTGGAGGAATAAACCTGTTCTGTYAGCAGCCTTCACCTAGCAACCTCGGCTCTGCCCTCTGTGGCCACTCTGAAGCTTTCACCTTGGAAGATGTGGCCTTTGACAATCAAAATACCAGACACTTCAGGTTTTACTGCAAGCCGTGCTGCCTTGGAAAGAGCTGATGAAGGTCCCATTGTGCTCCTGGGCCTGTGAGCTCCAAGACCTCATGCCTGTGGCTTGGTAGTACATAGGTCTGCGTACAGCAGCCACGCTCCTCCGCCTCACCCCCCCTCCCCGCAATCCCACAGCCCCCCAGAGGAGCCCTCTGACTCATGGCAGACACTTTTTTTTTTTCCCTCTCTCTCTCTTTTCCCCTGCATAGTTCGCTTGCTGATGTCCAGAAAAGGGTTTTTACCTCCTGGAAAACAGACAAGGCAGCTCCCAAGAGCTGTTGGCTGCAAGCMCGGGATGACTTGCCACCCCATCTTGTCAACCGGTGATACGGCTTGGGATGTTTTCTTGGGGGTGTGGGGATAGGGTGGAAATCAGGCAYCAGGATGCCATGGCGGTTCTTCAGACAGCGGGGCAAGCTCTCACAGTCTGTGCCTGGGAGGCACATGCAAGCGCACACGGTGGGATGTGGGAGCTGACCGACACCGTGCAGGCACAGCAAGAGGGTGCCTCCGGATCGCAGCCTTCATGGCACCCTCCAGGGCAGCACTGCCCCATCCCCTTCCCAGCTCTGCTGGCCAACTTGCTCTCTGACTTTGGGAGAGATGGAGAAGCGCTAGATCACCACTACCTTGCTCAAAGACACTGTTTGCTCACCTAAAGATAAGCCCAGATTTCCCTTCACCACGCTGTAGGAGTTACCTGGAAGGCACAAGAGCTGRGTGCTATGTCTATGTCCTATTATTTGGCATCTTCAAGCCTTCCAGTCCCAGCTCTGCTCTGGTTTCCACCTCCTCCTCCAGTTCCCTGCAAGAAATTGCCATTACCCAAGATCAGGGGGCTGTGGGAAAAACCAACACACTCATTTTAAAAGGGAAGAGCAATGTCTTTAAACATCTTTTTTTTTTTTTTTTTTTTTTGTTAATCACTCCAAACTCCCCTTTGTATCAGCTCTGGGTCAGGGCCTCACTACTTCACATTGCTGAAGTCAGGGGACCCTCTTCACCTCCCAGAAGCTGTGCAGCTGGTTCCTCGTACCCACGTTGGGGAAACTTGCCCAGTTGAGTGGACAAAACTCAGCAAGGGCAGAACTGTCACAAAGGGTGGGCACTCACTGAGTTTTGCTGCCAAGCTCCATCATGAGTGTCACAGGGGCAGGTCAATGACCTGAAGATCACCCCTTRGTTCTGTTCCATCAAGAGCGTATGATGAGCTGGAGGCAGAAGGAGGTCTCCCCTCATTCCCATGGGGGCTTCATCCCAGTCCCTATCCTACCCTGCGAGCACCGGCTGCACATGAGAGGATGTCAGGAGAAGACTGACTCCCCAGCCCTGCGGTGTGGGCATCCGTACCGCAGGGAGGCTGTCCCTCCTCAACAACAACCACCCAAAAAAAAAAAAAAGGTCATTTTTCTTCTTCTTCTCCCCCCCTCTCCCCCTTCCAGAAAGTCTTGGTTTCATCCCACCGTGGAACGAAAACAAATGCTCTAAACCGCAACATTTTTCACGAATTGGAATTTCTTGCAGTCTAGCCAGCCTTGGTGGATCAATACCAGGCATTTCTTTCCTCCTCTGCTCTGGCCTTTCCCTTCCAGCCTCCTCCCCCCGCCCCACTCACCAAGGGGAATAAGGGAGCCGGAGGTGTCGAATGGAGGAGTCGGGAACGCTCCAGCTCGGTTTTAAAAGGGACAC
Source organism: Oceanodroma leucorhoa (assembly GCA_030449065.1). Classification (NCBI taxonomy): domain Eukaryota; kingdom Metazoa; phylum Chordata; class Aves; order Procellariiformes; genus Oceanodroma; species Oceanodroma leucorhoa. The sequence continues at coordinate 941,790 of JASVER010000044.1, read as the reverse complement.
AAAAAACACTGGCGTCAGCCGGAGCACCAGGGTAGGCGCTGAGACCTTGTTTTGGATTTCGCAGAGACTGTCCCTGGGGAAAGCTGTCTTTTTTTTTTTTTTTTTTTAATGCATGGTTTTGTTTGTAAGTTAAAAGTCTCAGGATCTGCAGTCTTTGAAGCGTGGTCAGCCTGCCAGATGGAATTAGTCAGTGCCTTTCGGTCGGAAATCCCAGGCAGATGAAGCGGGATGGAAGGACAGTGTTTTTCTCATTTACCAGGAAACCCTCTGCGTCGACCCCCACAAATTCAGCCGGAGACCTCCCCGAGACCCCAAAAGCAGGCAAGACTGAAGGCAGGGAAGCAAGCAGAGGGCCAAATCTTTCACGTGCATAAATCGGTRTGGCACCGCTGAAGTCAATTGCCCCCAAGCAGATTTATACTGCTCAAGATCCAGCCCAGATGTTTTTGCTGGTACTTGCCTGAAGCTATAAGATGTCAGCAGAGTTTCCTCTGCTTAAAAGCAGTGCTGAATTTGGCTCTCCTCGCCCCTGACTCATACCATCTTTCCGTCTCTTCCCACCATGGCCTGTCTCGAATCTTCCTATTCGTGGACTCGTCAAGGTGAGCACTCCCTCTCTCAGGTGAACAGCCTCCTTCTCCCATGTTCCTGAGTGAGTCTTTGCCTTCCTTCACACATGCCCTCATCTCACATCCAAGCCCAGGAACCCAAGTGCCATCTTTGAAGCTTTACCAGTCTATTTTCTCCTCTCTTCTTTGTCTTTCTCTCTTTCCTGAGCCCACCCTTCGCTGCTCCCCATGCCTCTGCTAAATGCTTCGGGYCATTCCTCAGGCAGTCCCCTGACAAAATTACACTTGGAGAACATCCACTTATTTCCACATCATCCAAACCACCACCCAAGAGAAGAGTTAGTACCGCTTGTTCCAAACATGCAACGTATGGATGACAGCCCATCATAAAAACAGAGAGTGACATCAGTAGATGTGGGAAGAGCTCACAAGTGTTAGGCTGGAGCTGACAGCCTCCTTGCAAGAGACCGGTGCTAATCACTCACCAGCTGAGCCTTCACCTTCATTTCTCACGAGGGACGGAAGGGGCAGAGAGGCTTGCTGTGGAGTTGGTGCACCGTAGTGCTATCAAAGCAACCATGCAGACCCATGCACAGAAACAGCCTATTTTGCCTTCGGACTCTCCAAATCTCTCAGCAGCACAACGGTTACAGCAACAGGGAGGTCCAAGAAGTACACCGCTAAAGTGACCATGGTGCTCAAATATTTGAGGAAGGGACTAAACAAGGACCTCTCAGTGAGGTCTTTTTTAACAAGGCAACAGGCAATATCTCAAGAGCAACAAGCATGAGGCAACAAGCATCTGCAATTAGTACTGGCATACAGTAACTGAACAACCAAAATCAAGGCCAGTTTTCGAAGCCTTCTTCAAAAGCCTTGCAGTCTGCAAAGGCAAAAGTAGACGGAGAAGCAGAGAGGGGACGCAGTCATACTGCAGGTGGGTCCTAGTGCCAAGAACCCAGGCTGCACTCTATCACCCTAGAGAGGCAGCATACCCAAGGGGCTAACGGCACAAGTTTGGAAGAGCTTTCAAGCAGCAGGTGTGAGCCTCAAGACCTGGCCTGACAAACCTGTGGAAATTACTGCTTCAGGATTTTGGCGATACAGCATAAAATGAGTCCAAAAGGATTAGTACTCCAGATTAATAGGAGCACAAGGAGAGATACATGAAGCCCAGCCATCACCTGTGATAACTGCAGGGAGGCCAGTGTGCAACCAGACTGAGAAGTGCATATGCTCATGTAAGACTGAGCAGGGTGTACCAGTTGCATTAGACTGCAGAGTACTTTGACTGCCAGCTGAAGCTAAAGAGGGATCTTCCTTTCTAATACCATATAACTGACCAGTGAATTGGACATCCCCTWCCTAGAGAATAACACTACTCTTCACAGAAGAGGCACACCACGGACCTGCCACAAAAACTTCCACATTCCTGAGCAGATGGRCAGAGGGGACACAGACACATAACAACCCAGAAATCCTGAAGCAGATGTTCTCTTCCCCCACCTCCTGATGRCAGTCCCTGTAGAAAAGACTCACCTTGCTACCATGTGAACCAGGATACCGCTCATCTCAAATAAGAAGAGCTCAAAATGGTCACAGGGACCTTCTCTACAAAGGATAACATTTTGCCCACCCCGTCTGAACTTCAGTATCAGCCAATCACCGACAAACATCTCCACTGTCATGCTAGCAGCAGCCGGTCCGTGGGATAAATGCTGGCTATCTGCAGAGATGAACATCTTCCAGCTCCTATCACCCCCCATACCAGGTCCCCCGAACCCCCCAGCACATCCACAGAGTAACACTGCCCTGTGGTGACTAAATGCAGCTCCAGCCAGCTGAACCCCCACACCACAAAGTCACCTATACCCCTGAGAGCTAGAACCAACTCACAGCCATTGCCAGCACTGTTCTTGCTATCCGCAAACACCATGAAAACCACTAGCAATCAAGACCAGTCAAAGCAAACCAAGCTTATTTCCTCTGCTTAGAATACGTGACAACTCAACAGCTCCGTCCACTTTATTCCATCAGGTCTATCCACGAGCCCAAGCTGCTGCTGCTTCAATTCCTTGCTCCTCACTGTGCCTTCTCTAGGCCCCTGCCGTGCCATTGCTCAGGCCTGACTAGTTCTGGATCTCCAAATACTGACTCTGAGCACAGACAACTCTCTTAGGAAACCTCACTCTTTACAGAAGCGAAAGCAGATCTCCAAAAGAGGCAACGGCGTGCAGCTGACAGCTGGGCTATTTGCTAGTAGAGGAGTAATCTCTGAGGCTTGCTCAGCTGAGCAAGAAACGCGTGCTCAGATGGATAGAGCAGAAGCTGGACTCCCACCTTTAGAGTACATGCTGCTCGGAAAGATATGCCACCATAGAGCACAGCGTTTGGCTTTCACCCATCTCACACCTCCCCTCCACTCCGCAGCCTCCCAAACAGCCTGGCCCTACCCACACAAAGAGCCCATGTGCACAGGCTGGGGAAAACCACAGCTGGGCAGGGGCTGCCCCTGCCAGCCAGCGCAGGGGCCCACATGGGCTATGTTTTGTCACTGCAAACAGAAGGGGAGCAGGGAGAGCAGCGGTGATTTTATTTACTGGAGATCTGGCCCCATTATGTACTATTTTGTGCATATTTAAGGGACACTATGAAGCTGCCAACATGGCCCAGGGCTGGGCAGAATATGAGTAACCCTGGTTTAGAGGAAGAGGCAACAAAAGAACCTAAGAGAGGTCTGAAACCAGGAAAACAGCCTTGTTTATGAAGCCAGAAAGAGAGTGCAGCATATTCCAAAGCCAAGGGAATTTTTCTCGCAACGTTACTTTGCCTTGGCTACCTGGCCACTCTCACATAAACAATGGAGACACACCAAGAAAGCAAGGAGACTTCACAGAGGTTATAAAAATATCACTTGTGCAATTAGACTGAATCAAAACTCATGACTTTCTGGTTGGAAGGAATGCTTGTGTTTCCCCTCTCATTTCTTTTTCTCCTCTAACTTTTTTTTTTTCCCTCGTAAAAATCTAGATAAACAAAAGCCCTAGGATATTGGATGGTTCCTTGCATATTGTTTTAAAAGCAGAAACAACAACGGCAGCAACCACCGTGGTGAGGAGGAGTGTCTGCAACTGGCGCTGCGTAGCCCCTGTTTTTCTCTGTTTGCAGGAGCTGTTCTCGCCGTTGCTCTGCCCCACGCAACGTTCGTCCACACGTCCCGTCCCAGGACATGACAMGGCACCGTCATCTTGTTAAGCGCATCCCCGCTTCTCCCACAGCCGCAGCACCGCTTTGTCAGTGGGTCACATAAATAACTGTGGCAAATTGGATTTACATTCCTACCTCTCTCCTCGGCTCCAGGGGCGATGCGCTTATTGCCTCCTTATAGACAGATAACTGAAAACAGGAGAGGGGAAAACAGCGCTTGAGACGCCCTTGCCTACCATGACTAGTTCATGAACTCTGCAAGGCAGGGACTGCGTGCCGCCGTGCACAAGGAGCCCACAGGCCTGCGAGACGCCGCTTGCGATATCACCCCCACGCCCCCACATTCACGACAGCCGCCAACGTTCACGCACTTTGTAAAATCCTTTGGATAAAAAGCATGAGTGTTGCCAGCTTTCAGCTTTCAAAAATGTTGTGTGTGGCCCTAGAACTGAATGATATAGGCTACAAAATAATAAGACTTAACCAACCCAAAAGTATTTAGAGCATTTTTCATCTGTTTTCTCATTTGGACCCTCGAGGCTTCATATTTTCAACTGAAGTTGTTTTCTTCCAGGATCAAGAGAGCTGGAAATGCTAGTTTAAAAAATAAAAATAAATAGAAAGCTGAGAATCTCATTCAGCCTCTTGATTCCAGGAGCTCAAATAAAGACCACAAGTCTCAAATAAAATCCACAAACATCACAAGCTTCACAATGATATTCAACAAGAGATGACAATATTTAGAAGCATGAAATGATAATTCCCACCTCGCTGGATCTGGTTTTATTTTCTTTTTCTCACCTCAGCTCCTGTGGCTATTTTTCTCTTCCTATAGGGACTCTTATTTCTGGGCAAATGAAATGATTTCTTACCATACAGCAGAGGGTGTAATCCCATCTATCTGTCAATTGCTTTTAAAATTCTTTACTCCTGGAAGTTTCATGAAAAACCAGTGGTTCAACAGAGGAAAAAATCCCAAGGAATGGTCTTAACRAGAAAAGCTGCATCAAGAGTCCTACATTTATCCCTTCTGTTAGTTTGCTACTGCTCAGTCAGCTCTGGTGTGCCCCTAGATTGCTCTCTCCTAAGCCAGCGGATGACGGATATAGGGACAGGGGACTGGAGGGCAGACTCCTAGGACATTAAGAGACCCTGAGAGGGAGGAACCACAGGCTCAGTACCACCTTTGGGGGCTCAAAACAAGACAGCGGGTTTAGTGGGAAACCCCAGCTAGACGACCCCCAGCATACGCCGTGTGTTTGCATGAAGATGGCCAAAGCACAGCCCTGCAACAACTCAGGGCTCTCAACCCTCCACAGGAGATCTTTTTACTTTTTTGCTTTTTATTTTTTTGCCAGACCATCATAGATAAGGAGGGGGGGGGGAAATCAAAACAACCCACATTTAGAACAAAGACCTTCCGTTGTTTCTGTCATCAGAGCAGCAAAAATTCTTCTCTTTTAGAAGAGAAAATGACTTAGAAAAATGGTGATTCCTACCTCCCTTATACATTTGCCCTAAACACACTCTAAGATCATGCTATGTTACTTCGGGGCACATTTGGTGGTATACAGAGGCTCACAGGTAAAGGACCCCCACTGAGAAGGACACAGAGACACACATTTCAGTTGGGTGACTGTATATAGACATACCATCGCTGCCTTCTAGAGGTGAAACCAAGAAAAGATAGCAGGGTGACACACTGTCTCCAACTATTCAAATACAAGCAGCTTTAACTGCTCTCAGAAGTTGTTGATCCAACAAAAACATGAAATAGAAGTCAATGGATCTGAGTGGAAAATATTATAGCAGTCAAATAGGCTGCTCCAATAACACTACCTCTACCCACAGGTATGTTTGAAGGGGATAGGGAGAGAAGGGAAAAAGAGAGGAGGTTCTGTGCTGAATATCTGAGAAGTTTGGGCTTGTTTGGGGATTAAGGTTTTTTCTGCAGAAATCGCACCCACTACTAGGGAACTGTGCAAGTCTCAGAATGCCAGAGACTGATGGGTGATGGAAATATCCATCATGAACTGCTACAAGCAGCCACAAGGCCTTCCCATAAATCACTGCAAACTCAAATTAGGGTCATTAACATATAACAAGGCCATGGCCCAACCATTTCTGAATGATGATGGCAGAGCTGTGATGAGTAAAGTCGTGCAGCACCACACCTCACTGCAGGTTATCTATGCCCACCAGCCTCCAGCCTCCCGCCAAGGGGCAACACTCTGGGTAAAACAGTCGTGTGTAAAAATTTGTGTTGTTCCATAAACAAATCAGAATGAGTTTTAGGCCTAAAAACTTGGTTTACAGGCCCTCTCACTCCAAGGAGCAACAAAATCAGTTCTGCAACCTCTAGAAGTCCCCCTCTTTCTAATACCCTCACACACACACTTGCACAGAGACATGCACGTGAAGCTGGACGACCCCCAGCATACGCCATGTGTTTGCATGAAGATGGCCAAAGCACAGCCCTGCAACAACCTCCTGGGTCCATTGGCCAGCAGAGATGGCTAAGAGACACTTCACGAGAAGAGACGCTCTGCTTGTGCAGCGAGGAAGCACAGCCGCTGTGGCAACGGCATTTTAGCAGCTCAGACCCGAGTCTGAAAAGCAACGCTTCATCTTGCTTTGTCCCATCCTTGCCTGGAGGATTAGCAGGTCATGAGAAACCTTGTAGTACGAGGCTGCAATAGTCGTGCAGCACATCTGCTCTGTTATCTCAACACGTGGACAGCTCCCGCTAATATGATCCATCCCTTATTTTTACATGCACCAAAATACACCGAATTCCTTCCTTCTCCCTTAGAAATCCAGTGCTGGCCTAGCTCGCCGCCTCCCTGTTGGACAGCTCAGTCACGCCGAGTTCATCCCGCCAATGCTGGTGAGAGATGAAACCAGATCCTGGGGCTCCACGGCCAAAAGCTGGTCCCCCTCCAGGTCCCTGAGAAATCCTTTGCGGTCACAGAGACGTCACCGCTGAGGTGGGCTCTACCTCAGACCGAGGAGGGCTGCCTCTGGTTGTTATTAGCTGTACTGAGGATTCGAAGGACAAGGAGGCATCAAGCCAGCATCTACTCCAAAATGCAGTGATCCTGCATTTGCAGAACATGCATCTGGCCTTCATTAATTCTTAAATGGTCCAACGTGGGTAGAGGAATTGGAGCGGGGGGGAAGGGAGCTAACGCGCTGCACACTGAACGGGGCGGTCACGGGGACGTTCACGCAACGGGCTGCTTTGTTTTGAAGATGTTTCTGATCAGGGAGTGTCTTATCCAATATGGGCACATCGTAGCATCAGCAGGACCATGCGTCAGCCTAGGCGTGTGTGTGGGACAGACAGCTTTCAGCAAGGGCTTGGCCTCAAAGTTTCTCGTGGTGGTCATCATAAACGTTAGGATGATAGCCAGGGGGGGCAGGCCAAGGAAGGACACTGGGAATTCAAACCATGAAATGATGATGAGATGGTCTTTCACGCCACCAAAAAGGGGCACCTGAGTTAAGCATGCTGGCACCCTTCAAAAGCAGATCTCAGAGCATGGGTAGGCTGGAGAAACAAGGTGTCAACATTCACCCTTTCTCTCCACGTGGCTGGAGGCATCACCATCTTTTCCCCATGGCCCTGAGAGTAAACGGGTGGTTGAGCAAACACACTACAAAGGCCTATGTTTCCTCCAGGAGGGAAGAGCAACCCCTGTCTTGAGGACACAGGGGTGGCAGATTGCAAGAGAACTTCAGTCTGGCTCACGAGGATCAGAGTCCATCTGTAAGCGTGGCTATGAGTATACATCGAAGGGTGATTCAGTGTGTATGAATATCTAGATAGGTGGGTCGTTGAGCACGCAGATGAGTGTGCTTGTGTGGGCAGCGAAGCATGTGGCAGAACAACAGGGTGCAGGCAGCTCATGGATAAACAAGTGTGTCAGAAGTGAAAGGACACAGCAGGGCAGGGGACTTGTTCAGAGGGACAAGTCAAGAGCTGTGCCAACTTCGGTCTTCCATTAAACCTGGGACCCATCGCTTTGCTGTGGCATGACAGCATACAGCTAATGGAGGGGGAAGTGTCCAGTAGCCCATATCTCCTGGGTGGCATCAGATGGAGAGCTCGGACTGATTTGGTGCTCAGAAATGGGGCAGACCTTGGGTTGACCTGACCTCTAAATGAGCAGAATGGGAGCTCTGTAAACAGGAAGGCGTGAGATAAATAAGAGATAGGGAGAAAAGAAATCTATTTAAAGTGGCGGTTGCTTTTTAGCTCCATTTCCCCTCTTCTGCTCAGCTAGAAATGAAGGCCCCCACCCTTTTCTGCTCGCCTGCCAAGACAGGATACACTTACCACTTACAACTCTCTCCTGGCCAACGCAAAGCTCGCTGCACACCCCTGTTAACACCACTGCTGAGGCTGCCCAGGAAACTGGGGAGAACACATCTACRTGCTCCAACAACCTGGAGGAGAAGACTGGGTGCGAGGTTTCCAGCTAGCTGCTGTCTTAGGTGAGCCAAAGCTGTTATATGCAACATGACAATGCCCAGTGATCTCCCCTCCACCTCCTCAAGTGGAGGTTGGACTAGACGCTGCACAATCACACGATGTAAGATGGTGCCGCCTCCTAAGCATTTAGGGTGGTTAGAAGCAATGAAGCGGATCAGAAAGAAGTGACCAATTCCAACTGATGCAGTGGAACAGAGGAGACAGGAGGGAACAAGTCCTGTTCTAGCTCCATCCAGGGCTCGGTGTCTCTAAGAAGTGAACCTTGCTCAGCATCAGTCCAATCTTGACTTCTGCAAACTCCAATCTGTGCCCTTTAGGGCCATTACTCTGCCCCAGTGGTCTCAGAACAGAGATCAGCCTTTAGCTTGTGCACCCTGAGGCAGCTCTAATTTTAAGCCACTTTAAACAAAGCAAATCTACATTTAGATATTTGACATCCACAGTTCTGTGCTCCCACTCCCAGGTCACAAGCACACACTTCTCCTGTTCTGATGCACTAACAACAAGTAAGAAAAGGAGGGGGGGCAATCTTTTGGTCAGCATAAGCGTTCTTGTTGCATTCTCAGAACTGGATGTTCCCTGTCTAGAATGAGATTTTAGCCCTGCAATTTCTGATCGCTCCTGTTGGCAACTGCCTTACTCGGCTCTCCCCTGATCTCTTCCATTAGGGAAGTGGCAGAAGGCTGTGCCCTGCATTCCCAGGGCAATACACAGAACTGTCCAGGACACTTGCCGTGTAGAAGAGATTGTCCCCATTTACCTAAAAAAAAAAAAAAAAAAAGAAAAGGAAAAAAACCACCAGCCTACCCAGTCCTGTTACAGAAACCCAGTTAAGTAGACAAGCTAAACAAAATACAATTAGGTTTCCTTTGGCCAGCCTGGAACATATGGTATTCGTCAGCCAGTCGTGTTCCTCTCTCGATTCTGGCAGGAGATAGGTAACTTGTTCCAAGCACTAAGAAAGCTCCTGGAAAGTCAGCATGCTGAGCAAACTTTTGGAGGGGGGCTAGCTGGGGATATAATAGCTCACACAGACACAGATTTGACAGCATTTCTTCCACATTGTTCAGCGCGGCTCTAGGTTACAACGCCTCTGGCTTTAGTACATTCCTGGTTCACATTGTTCCCTGTGGTATTGCATCTGTAAGTCCTCATTTGCTAAGCACACACACAGAGTTCTGGGGTAGAGGGCTCCTACCAAATAGGCAGACAAAGGTGTGGAAGGAAGAGAGGTTCCTGTGGATTTGGGCTCATGAAGAAATCCTAAAAAGGCAAATTGTGTCAATGAGCAGCACAGCGAGCCCTTTATTACATTACCTTTCTGAGGCAGGCTGAAAATGGCTGCTGCCATCTCAGAGCGGACCGGCGAGCACTTCCCCAGCAAGACAAGGGAAATAAGTACCACAGTGTCATGGAGATCAGTTGCTGTAGAAAGGAATCGCCTCTGCATTTGGTCATCAGTCAGAAAACTGTGTGAGGACTCTGGCTCTGTGCTAGGAATATTCTGCACTGTTGCAGTTTGCAAAGAAATTAGCAAAGGGCTGATTCACAGAGAAATGAGCCCGTGTTTTAATAGAGGGAACTGAAGCCGTGCTGAGGTAGAGTAATATCCACAAAAGAACTGCCCCAGCAAAATCAGTTATGTCTATGGGAGAAGGAAGCTGATAAAGGACTATTGATTTATTCCAGTAACAACAGAGGCTTCAGACTGGAAGTGAGCAGAGTGCTTCCCACCGCACACTCTAGGCCTGCGTGAGAGTTTCAGCTGCTTTTTGAGTCCACATAGTTCAGCCTCATCATTGCCAGGGCTGGTTTGACATCTCTTGCATAGGTTTCCTTGGTCTGCTATAGGCATTTTTTCAGCAAGGAAGCCAATTTATTCTCTCCAGTGCAGTAACAAGCCAGCACTGCCTCCAAGTTTCTGCACTGCCTTTTATCTTCCCATATACAGTTGGCCTTATTGCATATCTGTTCCTCCCCTATCCCTGTTGATGGACAGCCTAGCTGGCTCAGGCCACTGCAGCCTCAGCCTAGTTTTCCTTTGGCAGCGAAAAAGTCGGAAATGTGATTGTAAAGAAGAGCAAGAGAATTTCTTCTGACCGTTCCTGTGCTCTTTGGTCCACCTGTTTGCTGCCAGAGTCAGGCTTCCTCCCTCTTTTACCTGCTAGGCACAGTCATTCCTGTTCCTTCATTGCAGAAGACCAGGGTATTTCAACCTCTGTAACACATTGCTCTTCAGTGACATTCTTGCCACATCAGTAACACTTTGGAATACCTTGACCTTTTTTACCCCCTGCTTGAAATCCTATACCCTTTGTAGCAGGAGGTATTCCCTCACTTCCATTTCCAGCTTTTTGGTATCCAAGACCTGGCTCAGGCAATAGGCTTCTGTATGTCCTCACAGCATCCGTCACAGACCTGCTTGTCAGGTTTACCGGCATTAAGTGCATTGGGAAAGCATTTCCCACTCTTCTGAGTTACTATTATGAATCAGCAAAACTTGCCGTGATCACCAGCAATGTGCTGCAGTGCAGCAAGGACTGAAGTGCTTGCAAAAAACCTTTGCATCTGTTTCTATTCCTGGACTACTTAGCCCCATCACATTTGAAACCTCAGCGGCAATGCACAGCTCTGATATGGCATTTCTTTGGGGTTACATGTATGYACTCAGCTCATCTCTTCTGCACGCTGGCCTATCAGATGTGTTACTCTTACTCTACCTTAAGATTAATGGGAGTGATTCTCCRTGGAGGTTAATGGGTGTAGCACACTGCTCGCAATCATTTTTGGCACGAGCTGCATTGATGCAGCCAGACAAGCCGCCTGTCCTTCGCAGGGAGGGACCAGCTGAGTTTTGCTTTCAGGAACCGAAGAATTGACTGCGGCTTCGTCCTTCAAGAACACCATCCATCACCCACCCAGGAGCTCTGCGGAGTGAGGCAACAGCGCGTCACCATCCCCTCCCCGCAACGTGGAGCCGAGTCCGGCTCGCTTTTGTTCTTACCCACATCACACAGACTTCAGCGGAGCCTGGTCACCGAGGGCCATTCATCTCTTTTCCTCTCAGGTCCTGCTCAGCAGTACCCTACTGGGCTTTCCTCATCCATCATTACTGGCAATTTAAGCTCTGTCTCTTGCTGGGCACTTCCTCCCCATGCCTTTGAATTGGAGGGATTTTTTTCCTCCCTCAAAGGAGCTTATAACATTTACTGCATGGTATTGGAATCTCTGGACTGAACTGAGTCATAGTTCAGCAAAATTAGACTGGTTTCATCTTCCTCACAGTAGGAAATTGGACATACTGCAGCTGTCTTTCTGTTTTCCTGTTTAAACTGTCCCATCTTCCTGTGACTCTGTCCTCGGTGGCAGAGTAGCTGAGGCACATGGCTTCCAAAACAGGAGATAAAATGGCTGTTGCCAAAGGTTGTTTGCAAAGCCATCCAAAGCAAGGGAGGACTTCACAAAGTTTCCAATCATTAAGCAGAGTTACAGCATTTGGCTCTTTCCTGCAGCCTCCCAGTATCTCTCATTAACACCGGTTTACTACTGGTCTTCTGGGAGTCAAGAGTGAMATTTCCACTGGCTTCCAAGATGGAGGATGGAGCTTTCTACTGCAATCCCTGTGCAACGTTCCTGCGTGCCCTAGTCCAGGCTACGTGACTTCACCAGAGACCAGGGCAGACCACAGCACCCCCTCGGTGTGCTGCTTTTAGCACCGTAGGACTCCGTGCATTATTTAGGTTATTTCACACATCGGAAAGTATCATGCAATATTCTAAAGGTCTTCGAAACCACGCAACAGATAAACAATAAAACCACACGTATGCGGAGATCTCAAAGGGCACTGTTATGTTGCCTGTGCCGATGGTTTTCAACCTGCCGTGCCTCCATGATTCCTCCCCTTCCCTGTTAGTTCATTGAAGCCACACAATTTTACGCAAAAGAGCGTAGCGCCAAATATTCAGGGCTGCCCAGCAAGGGTTGCCYGTTGGCATGATGCAGAAGGGCACGCTATACAAGCTGCTCTTTCATGCTGGGATCCACATTTCTCTGCAGCGAGCGAGGTTAGCTTTCAAAGATGGGCATGTGCAAACATATGCCACGTTTGTTTGTTTTCTTGTACCGGCATTACTCAGGAGTATCTGCTATGGGAAAAGCGCTTATGTTCTGTGAAAACACCTAAGCACAAACATTACATTTATGTACATGAACAGAAGAATTTGAAAGCCTGTGTTAGCCACTTGTAAATGACTGTGCCCACCTCGCTTTAAAAACTGGCGCAGCATGCGAGTAAATGTAAGCATAATAAAAAATAACAGGAAACAGACAGGCAATAGAATTAAGAGCAGCAGCCAGCTGGGATCTTCTAACCAGTGACATCAAGGGATTGCTGAGGTAATACACTGATGGGTTTTAAATTAACTGTAACCACTCAGGAAAAAGATCTAGGCGTCACTGTGGACAGCTCAATGAAAACATCTGCTCCAGGCACAGAGGCCATCAAAAAAAAAAAAAAGAACGAAAAAATGTTAGGTTGAATAGGATAAAGAACAATACCAAAAATGTTATAAATGCCACCACATAAATCAATGACATGTTTCACACTTTGAGAAGTGAGCTGAAGTCTGCTCGCCCCATTTCAGAGTAGGGATAGCAGGAACAGAGGCCAGAGAAGGATGCCAAAAAATCGTTAGAGGCACAGAAAGGTTTCCAAGGTCGCCAGGAGGAGAGATTAAGGTGCAAATGGTTCAAAATAGCTTGCACTAGAAGTGTATAAAATGATGAGTGAGAGAGTGAAGGTTTTCCCATTTGCCCTTTCTTATGCTAAAGAAATAGTGGCCACCTAAAACACTCCAAAAATATTATTACAACAAGAAAAAGCAMGCTCGCCAATGTTTTGCAGATTGCCCAGGTAACACATGGAACTTGCTGCCGCAAGGTGCCAGGCTGAGAGTTAAGCCGGTATCCAGAGAGGGATCTGCCATCTCTCACCACGCTGCCACCACACAAGAATGAATGAAATGTGTGTGATCCAGGCAGTGCCTGGGCAGGCACTGAACTCCTGGGGCTAGGAAGAGACAGAGTAACCAAAGGCAATGAAGAAAGCCAGGGAGGAACCTGGTACTGGAGGGACTGCAGGGAGAGGTTGAAGGAGAAAAAGGCACCTGGAAGAGGAAATGGGAGCAAAATACTCRTAACAATCTGGAAAAAGGTAAGGGAAGTGTTTTGTGGGGTTTCCTCCTTCGCCGTCCACATGGGAGAGGGGAAATTAAGATTCTGCTAGGCTGCGTCAGAGCATGTATCCCAGTCCTCTGCATAAAAGGAGAGACGGCAAATGCTGGCCACAGGTGAACGTTAACAACCRCAGCCGGCTGGGCTGCGGACAAACCAGCCAAGACATGACAGAGCTGCCCCATTCAATGCTGCCGTGCCATGCTCCAAACACCAGCATCCCAGTCCATCCCCTGGCACCGCGTCCCCTTCGCATCCCGGCTCACCGTTCAAACCTCCAAAATAAACAGGCAATATCTGAACAGCCTGCAGATGGGGAAATTTCAGGCGGCGTTTTGTATTTTCAGTCTACGGTTTGATTTAGGCCGACACAGAGAGACCAGCGAGAAGCACTAGCCAGCAGCAGCAGTACGCATTTTGAGCAGCATGCGGGAGAAACCATTTTTTCTACATACAAAGCCTCCAGCTCCACCATCCAAGAGCCTCACGGTCTTTGAGTGTATCATCTATCTGATGGGTACAGAGCAGGGTTTCCCTCCACCACGCAGGGACCCGTGACAGCACAGAGTAGCAGCAGGTGCCTGCAACTCAGCAGATACCTCTGTTAGGGCAAAGCTTGCACATCACTGTGCGCAATCCTAGCAGTTACCTAACGACAGGGGCCAACAAACCCCCTCAGAGAATGGGCTCTGTGATTGCTGTAAGGGTCAGCCCGAGCTACACATGGCTCTGATCCTCTTTTTAAGAACGAGTGTATGGGCAAGAACAGCAGAAACACCCTTACGGACACTGAAATAGAGGAATTTTTGCTCTGTGTTCAGGGATTTCCCCCAAGTTCTCCCCAGCTGCAGTAACAAGAGCGGTCGGGGAGATACTGTGAACACACGGGAAGCATTAAAGCATGACGCTCTGCAGCACTTAGCCCCAACATGTATTACAGAGCACAAGGCCGCCTGCTCCTCTGTCCGTCAACGTGCCTGTGGGATGTCCATGCCAGGGCTTTCCTCCACTTATGTGGGCCTGGTAGCGGGCTTTTTCGCTCCACTGTGCATGCCTGGTGGTGTGGACAYCCACCCGGGAACACCACCATGGGCCTAAACTGGGAAGTGTCATCAGGCAAGCCATCATACAGATGTATGGCAGTGGATTTACAAGCACATGCACATCGAGCAGCAGTCCTGGTCCTTGAATGAGACCATCCACCCCAAAGGGGTGGTTCTTGTCAATCTTTCCCCTTGGAAACAGCAGATGGGTAAGAATTTGCCCTATGGTCCTGGGACAGCRGGACCTTTTTCCTCCTTCCCCTCCCATGTGTTCACCTCCACCTACCCTTCTCCCAAGAAACACAGAGCATCACAACCTGAAGAAAAACCAACAACAATGCAAAACCYCCAAACTACCCCACAGCTACCTGCACAACCTTCAGCATCAAGCTGCCCGCTCCCGGCTTCCCCTCCCAGCCTGGGAAGCAGGAGCCCCAGCGCAGTGACCCACAGCACGTATCGCCCGTTGCCCAAGCCGCTCTTCCCCACACCTCCTACTCCTCATCCCACCTGCCCTTCTTCCCCACCACGGGTCTGCCAGCGGGGAACCCCACCACCAACATACCGTGCGCACAACATAATAAAGCAACAGAGTCCGGTGTTAAGCAAGACTTTTATGTGCAGCCAGCATTTCAAAAGGCACAGTATATGCTGTATGCTCGGTGCCGTCAGACTCCAAGGCTGAATTCTCCAGTGTTTTAGGAAAAAGGTAGGGCGGGAGGAGAGTGTGAGAGGGGGGAACAGACCAAGCTTTGTGGAATTCTTTTTAAGAGTGTATGCATGACTGTATAAAAGGACATTTTTTTTTCCTGACCTCAAAAAGACAATATTATTTCACACAGACCTATTTCCAAGAGTGGCCAAGCTATTTCTACATGAACCGGTGCCTGGCTGAGGCAGAGGCTGTGAAGGGGAAACCCKCTCTCCAAGTACGACATGGAAATTCCTTGACCTCAGCTGCAAAGCTGATCAACATGTGTGTGATGGGCCAATGAAAAAGAAATTAAAATACCAGAGTGGCCAACGCAGATGAGGGCAGGTGTGTAAGGGAGAAGGCACAGCCTGCTTTTTCCAGGCAAAGGGCCTGACAAAAAAAAGGAGACGTGCCGGGCAGGGAAGAAGAGGAAAGCAGGGCAAAAGCAAAGGTATTGAGACGTTGGTCAGAAAAGCAAAGACTTAAAATGCCAGGCAAACAGGTTCTGATTCATACCTTAGGGCTGAAGGTAGAAAGGCAGGGTGAACAGGCATGGAAGGCAGAAATAAATATTTATTTTAGGCCACACTATCATTTGGTGCGCTTCACGGAAAAGGTTGGGTGTTCACTATGAGACCAGACAAAGGCAAATAGGTTCATCATCAGTCTAGACCTGGTAACACCGAATAGTGACTACACCACAGACCAGTACCCTACCCTAAAGCTGTGTTTGCTTCCTCACGAAGCCACCAGAGAAAACGGCTCCACAGTGAAACTACTTTTCCTGACCGGCATTGAGGACACGCCAACCTACTGTCTCCAGCAAGAGTCCCACAAACAAGCCACCACTGGATAAAAAGCTGCACAGCGACAACTGATTGGTGTTAACTTTCCAAGTCAAGGGAGACAGAGCCCTTTAGTTTCCTTCTTGGAGGACTGGATATCTAGAATTAATGCATCTGAGCCCTAAAAAACACTTGTGATCAGGGCTGAACCCTTCRGGTTAGGCGAAGCGTATAATTTCTCCCCGTGGCAGAAAACTGGCGCGTACCACAGCCCATCCATGGTTCTGTTACAGGACTGAATATGCTACACAGTCAGGTCACTCCGTGCATACGTGAACTCACGGCACTTCTGTAACGCGCCAGATGCGTAGTCTGCTATCTCCCTGGGATAGATGTCAGTCAGGAGGGATCTCCCACTGCCAGAATCATTTGTCTTTTTCATGGCCTGCTCCCAAGTTAACAGCGGGAAAGAGGACTGCAAGGTCTGGGCTACAGACCTTCCCAAACTCCAAGCAACCTGCATGAAGCAGAACAGCAAATGCAAGAAGCTCTAGTGGCATCCATAGGTCAGTTTAGGTACACACACAGGGACAGGGATGACAAGCTTTGTCAGGGATGTGAGTGTCTTCTAAGATCAGCCGTGGCTGCAAGCCACAGCTACCAGTCGTATCACAACTGTGCCCATATTTAGGAGGAGAAGTAAGTAACAGCAGTGCATATACTTCCATTCTTTTCAAAGTCCCAAGAAACTCCGCTTAACAAAAACCACTCAGTCCTKGCAGGAAGAGTGACGTGCACTGCGGGGACAAGTTTGCTGGTGTTTAGTTACTCTGCATTAAGAATAAAAACAACCAGGTCCAATGCAAACTAGACCTGTGCTCTGAGACCTAAAATTGGGTCAAAACCCAGCCCATTTTCAATGAGTTCTCAGAAACCCCACCAGACTGCTCTGCTGCTCGTTAGCTGTAGTTTCAGTACCTTTTGGGTTTCTCCAGTGAAAGACAAGCCCTTGAAAAATAGTGACATCCAAGGAACTTGGTTCTTACTCAATCTCCAACATGGGCTTCTTTGAATGCAACACCTGTTGGGATATATGGCCTTTCCTATTAGGCATCTAGATGCATCATGGACACCGACCCAGTCTCTCCTTTTCTCCCCTGATCACCTGCCCCTCTTCTGCTAACGTCAAACTTTCCAAGGTCCCCCAGCGCTCCTAGTCTAGGACAGAAATGTATTTATTAGGGCAAAATGAACAGAGTGTGTATGAATTAGAAAATGAGTCCAGTCTGTTCAACTAGGGTTGGGCAAGCTTGTTTTGCCTAATTTAGAGGCCATTCAAACATTGTGGGTTTGAACATTACTGCATTAGTGTTTCACTTAGGAAAAACTGTGAAAAAAAAAAAAAGGTGAAGAGAAGGGGAAAAAAATCCAATGGAAACATAAATAATGTATAACGTATATGGGGCACCCACTTGTGCCAGCACAGACCTTCTAAGCCCTAACACATTGCACAGACTTCCCTTCAGCTAGAAGTTCCCATTAAAATACTTTAAAAAAGAATTAAAAAAAAGAAAATCCTGAATCACCATATAGAGGTGGAACAGGTCAAAAGAGATGGATACACATGYCAAGGGCAGCTGGTGCTAAACCCTGACCTGTCTTCATTTACACTTTGAAATCAAGGTCATGTAGATCAAGAACGGAGAGCTAACTTGCAAAGCTCCAAGCCCCTCAGACTGCCTTGGGTGAATTGCAGCAGCCCTCTGTGTCAACAGGACACGCTGCAAAATCTGCACGGATCCTGCAGTTGGTTCATTAGCTTTATCCGTACCTCAGCTGCACTTGGCTGCGTGTAGGACTCCCAACAGCCCAGCTTTCTGGAGATAATTAGCATGGTTCATTTTACATCCCTCTTTTTCTTCTGTTGTGCCTTGGTTGCAATAATTTGTGTTTGGGTGACAACTACCAAATCGAGGGTCCCTTCCTCAGACAGGGTAAATAATTCATTTTGGTGACATTATATCATTGCCCACCAGCTAAAGAATAAGGCCTTCAGGTTCAAAAGCTAACCCTATCTGAGGGGACAGCTGGTCTCTTCCCAAACTGCACCTCAAAAGCAGCACCAGGGAAAGACGTGAGACATCCTTAAGGCAAGGAGTAAAAACAAACAGAGGACACATGGTGAAAGGGAGAAAAGTGGGTGCCATGGAAGAAACTTAAGGCACTGCAGGAACAAAGCTCTCCTCACCCACCTGATCACATTAAACCACCTCTTCTGTCACACATCTCCATTTCAAAAGCCAAGAAAATCACAAGAAACCTGGAGGAAGCACAACTGAGAATAGCCTACCTCCATAGGCATTTTCTTTCTCCTCATCCTAAAGGTTGCTTTAGGTGAAAACAGRGACAAGAAACAAAGAGATGGGGGGGCTGGCAATAGATGCTGCTTACRTGTCTGTGAGCAAGACCCAAGGGCAGAGAGCATGGCCTGATCCAGCAGCCCTCACCATGAGATCTGCAAGCCCAGGAGAGACCTCACTCAGGGGAATTAACTCCACGTAAAAGACCACTCCTTCTGCCTCCCCCTTCTCCCCCAAGCCCTTCAAAGCCCCACCACGTGGGTGGGTTTATCCTCTGCTCCCATTTACACCTGGGCTACACCCCTCCTCACCAGCAGGTCCCATAAGCTGCACCACTTGGAAGAGACGGGTTGTGATTTCATCAATAAACTGCAGATGAGTTACAACCATCATGTAACGCCATCCTTTCCCCCTGGCTCCGGGCCCTTCGTGCCCAGGGGATGCCTTCAAGGCTGAAGCGCGGTCACACAGATGTCAACCGGGCTGCCCCAGCCCTGCCCTCGTCTGCAGYGCAGAGGAATGTGCTGCGAGCCCTGTATGGCGATGACCCCACACAAGAGGAATCCCTTTTCTTCTCCATACCATCTCTGACTTCCCCCCCACCTAATCTATATTTTTTTTCCGGCCTCGTGTATACTTTCCAGCTCGTTTCCTCTTGCGGTTCTCATTTCCCGCTCCTAGGAGGTGAGCTCATGCGTTTCTCAATTACCAGCCAAAGAAAGGGAGAGGGAGAAAGCAATCTTATGGAAACAGATGAAGTCATGCCTCTATAATGCCATATTACGGCTCGTGCTCACAGAGCCGTGATGCAGACATCACTGCCCCCCAACCCYGGCAAGGCAGCCCAGCTTCCCGATCCCCGGCTCAAGTTGTTCTTCTCCTTGCGCCGAGGGAAGATGCTCCACCGACATGCAGGGAGCGTGTTTGTCTCGCTGGCTTTTCCCTCTCGTCCCCCCTCCGCCCCTGCTTTCGATCCYCCCGCCCTTTTGTCCACCCCCAGCAATCCCCACGGATCTTTGACTCATTCACAGCACGCCACTGAGTCAATAGCGAGCCCACAGACCATGTGCAAGGCTCCCAGCGCTGCGCGCTCTGCCTACGGCTATGCGGACGCCGGAGAAGTTACACAAGGGAAATCTAAAGGCAATTAAAGGCATAATACAAGTGGTTGTTTAGAAAAGGTGGTGGGGAGGAGAGAATAAAATTAAAATAAATAAAGGAATGTTTTAACGAGTGCAGCAGTGAAAGCGGGATTAGAGGTGCCTGAATGGCATCTCTATATTTCCCGTATGGAAGGGAGGGCTGCCCAGCGCAACCAGAGCTGACAAAAAAAATTAGCTGGGCCTCAGGCTCGGAGAAACRTTTGGCTAGAAAGGAAAGAAGGTAATTGCTGCAAATGGAGACTAATTCAGGAAGCAGCCAGCCTTACACAGGGCCGGTTCTTGTGCCATTAGAGAGCTACGGATGCTTCATGAACGCTGGGTTGAGGGCAGAAAAAAGCACAGGGAAACCTTAGGATAAAAACAAAGCAAGACAGAAAGACAACAAATCCCTCCTTCCCACGGTTCACACGTGCTTAGCGTTTCTCTTCCCTCGTTCCTCGCTCCCCAAGGACACTTAGGACCTGCTGGGGGTCCTACTCAGCCTTGCCTTCATCAGTCTGTCCGATGGCTGTGGAGGGAGCGAACTCAGCGGCTCCCAAGGCACAGACCATAGCCCTCCCTTCTCCCTGCCCCAGGAGAGGAGCGGGCTGTAAGGTGAGGCGCAGGGCACGGAGGACGTGTTTACTCTCATAACACCCCTGTGAGGTGGGGAAGTCATAGCCTCATCTGACAGATGAGGAACAGAGGCAAAGCGAGATTAAAGGATTAGCCCAAGGTCACGCAGGAAAAGTTTGTAGCAGAAGTGGAAATTAAGCCCAGGTCTCTCAGTCCAAAAATCAGTGCCTTAAGCACAAGACCAGACTTTGCTAGAGTTGGTCAACCTTTTATATTTGATAGTTTGTTTCATTTTCAAACAGAAAAACAGTTTATTTTCTAAACACAGATTTTCATAGAAAAGGGAGATGGAGGAGCTCATTTCCTGGAGGGAGGAGCTGCTTAAGATCTTATTTATTTCTTTTTAACTTCATTTCTTTTAGGTTTTAGCATTTCTGATGGGGAAAAAAAATGCTGCAGAAATTTCAAAGCACAGGAACAGGTTCCTTTTCATTCATAATTCATCATGGGAAATACTTTCCACTTTCCAACCAGTTCTGCCCCGCCTCTCTTTGCCTTGCAAGGTTTTTAATACCTTTTCATTATTATTTTTCCATAGCCTCTACTAGCTTAGAAAGCCCACACCTTCTAAACAGAGATCTTTGTTGGACAATGCTACTGTCACTAAAACCCCGTTGATCGGAAATGTACTTTATAAATGAATACAGGCAACAGGTCCATGCCTTGAGGTAGATTTGGCCCTGCAGCTTACATGAGTTAGACCTCAGCTGCTGCTGACTCTGCTCATCCMGTCCCTACCCGAACCATGCCTCCCTCTGCCGCTGGCTCTCARACTCCCCATTTTCTTCCCTTTATTGTGCCACCAAGCCCAGTCCTTCCCAAAACAYATCTCCCCCTTGGCTCTGAAAGCCCCTTGGCAAAGGAAGGCAGTCCCACTCCCCTTCACACACGGGCCAGCTGAGGTCCACGGAGGAGCAACTACTTGTCCACAATCAAGCAAGAGACCAGCAGCAAAGCRGGGGAAAGAAGATGGGTTTCATTAATACAGAGCCTCTCTCCATTTAGACATGTGAAATTCAGCCCTCACAGAGGCCCCTAGGAATTTACCATCACTATCCAAAATGGGAGGTTTTTTTACCCCGAAACACTAAGCAGCGAGAAAGCCATATGAAGCAAATGCGATCTGAGGCTGGCATATTTAAAGGTGACTTAAGGATCCAGACATGCAATTCCCATGAAAACAAATGGGAATCAGTAGGCAGAAAAGAGCTGGCTTACATTCATGCCAACCAAATGGTTAAAATTAGCTACGATCGGTAAAGCATTTTGAAGAAAATGTGGAACACTTATATAAAAGCTGAGTGTTGCTCAGAAACAAAGTTTTCTTTTCCTGTAATTGTGTTTAATGATCTTCGAAGAACAAGAGGACAATCCACAAGGATGACCACCACCATCACACATGTTCCTGTGACAATGAGGGAATTAGGCTGAAACAAAGACTAATATGCTATCCTTACAAGGCAGTTTTCACTCCCAGTTTGCTCCYCCCTTTACTTAAAGACTTATTTGCACGAGCAGGCAAACTTCACGCATTAACGAAGCTGAAGTATTTCACCAGCAGAGAAGAAAGCATGTTATAAACTTACGACCGGTATCAGTCCAGCTTAYTCCATGTCCTGGAGACACCTAAACACCCACCCACCACACACAAAAGGGTTTCAGTCCCCTCCCCAGCTGCCAGCACAGCTGGGCTGTGTCTGGCCCACAGTACATACCCGTCACTCTCCTCTGGGCTGGGGAGGGCTAACCTAAGAGCAGAGCTTCAGCAGCGCTGCAAGGGCACGTCTCACATCTCTTAACTGATCTTCATGCACTGAAGACTGCGCCATGAGCTCCGACAAAAAGCCCTTTTTTGACTCAGTCCCAAGGGAGGGTAGTTTGTCACCTCTGGGACAACCTCCTCGAGGTTGGCTGACCTCGGCAACAGCCCAGAGCACCCTGCACTGCCAAGTGAAGAGCTCGCTTCCAAATTTTGACTCACCTGAGCCTGTGCAGCTTAAYTAACCGGGGGTGAGAAACTAAATTTACCAGAAGGCCATGTGCTCACATGCAGGTGGCATAGGGCAGGGTCCTTCCTCAGCTCAGTTGATTTGTTGTGGTCTGTCTCCCATGGTCAATGTCTGTTTCCTTCCTGAGGATAAGSCCAAGGGGAAAAGGTGCAGAGACCTGAACACATTCGCAGGGCTGCCTGGGAGAGGTTTGGGATCAGCTGGTCCAGGGAGACAGACRGGTGCTATTCTGCAGGTCAGGTCTGGATCTAGGACAGAAATACCTGGAAGAAGACGTCACAATCTTGGAGCTCGCACTATAAAGGCTGAATGCGGGTTTCACTTCTTTGTCCCAAGTTCTGGGTAAGATGAAGCGAATTCCTGGAAACTGAAGGGTTTCGACACTGGAGTTGTAGACTTGGAAAAATACTACTTCTGGCTATGATGATTTATTTATAGTTGCAATTAAGGACAAAAAGGCTCTTCAGAGAGGGAGGATGAAATGGAAACAAGGCCAGGCCTAGAAACCCAAGACTATGGGGATTCCCAGAGCAAAATTAATCAGGGGACTGTGTTGTTTTCTATTTATTTTTTTCCTAAATGGTTATCTCTTTGGCTTATCTGGCCCAGAGCTTTGCAACAACTACATTTCTCGCCCCTCCCCATGGGTTTTGGAGCCAGGCCAAAAACTGGAATTGAGTTGGAGGACGGGTCTCAAACTCACAAGAAGGGCTTGTGAGACCTCAGCCAGAAAGGCCACTCTACACCTTACCCCTGGAGCCGTTCTCTGCTTGGCCGCAGCACAGGTAGTGATGGCTTTGGGACGTGGCAGTGGAGGGAAAGAGCAGAGCCAGAAATCACCCACTATACAGAAGRGTAAGAAAGTGCAAGAAGGAAGCCAAAAGTCCTTGCAAACTATACAGAAGAGTAAGAAAGTGCAAGAAGGAAGCCAAAAGTCCTTGCAAACTATACAGAAGAGTAAGAAAGTGCAAGAAGGAAGCCAAAAGTCCTTGCAAACTATACAGAAGAGTAAGAAAGTGCAAGAAGGAAGCCAAAAGTCCTTGCATCTACAAAAAGAAATAGACAGCACATGGTAGGATTCTCTCTGTGCAGGACTTTGATTTACAGCCTGCCAGGGTATACATTATTCCAGCTCCTAAAAGAGAGGGTGTGGTGCAAACCCTCAGACAACCTTTTGAGCTGGAGCTCTGTAGATGWCTCTTCATCTCTTTTAGATCCAGTTTTTGACCCTGCAAATATCCCCYGTTGAATAAAAGATCTGGCTCCAGCTATCGTGACCTGGATAACAAAGGAGGTGGGGAACTGCAGACCAATTCAGACAGCAAGACAAGTCAAAGGAGGTGCTCTTTGCTGCCCCGGTAGTTAACAACCCCTTCTGACCAAGGGGTCCGATCAAGACCTCCAACCTGGATAGGACCTCCAATCACTGCAGCAATCAGAAAAGTGCCCAAGCAGACCRAAACTAGGGACAATCTTTCCCCTGGGGAAAGTTTCAGAAAAGCCAAGACAGCTCTACTCCAAAAGACACTGAGGTCACCTCTGTTTGTCCATCCCCCAGTTTGGATTCTCAGGGCTCAACTTCCCTCTCCGGACTGGAGTAAGAGCCCTAGACAGCCTCCCGGGTCACTACCATGTGTAAGTGCCTTCAGCTAAAAGACTGCTACAGRTTCAACCTGCATTTCCCTTGTTTACTTACCGCGTTCCAGCCTGGAAGAAGAGGCTGCTACTCGCTGTTTACATACACTTTCCTCCAAGAGAGGTTTTTGAGTCTGTTATTGTTGCCTGACTTCCACACTGTGACAAGGAGCTGCACTGCACCATCTCTATGCTACTTTTCATGCAACTTTCTCCCCACGCTGTGTCCGTGAGACACTGAAACATGCGTGGACTTCCAGCAGCAGTTATCGCTAGACAGATACAAGCAGCACAGCTAAAACCAATCGCAGAGGTGTAGCACCTCAACCTAAAATGGGGAAGGAGCAGGACCTGATGAACTTTAACTCACAGGATTTAGATAACTGGCTGAAACAATTAGCAATTACCAATGCCTCTCTTGTCGAGCGTGGCCAAGGTGCACAATAGAGAGAACAAAGCAAACTTCATGCCCTAAATTAAGTAAGCTTGTGGATTGCAGAAGGAGGAAAAGTCAGGCTAGCTACAATTCCCAGAAAAAAGTCTGAAACATAAATAAATAATGAATAAATACCACAAACTAGTCGTAAGCACAGAAGATAACAAAGCAGTCTYAGGCTAATATGGATTTAATCAGAAACAAATTGCATCCAACCAAGCTAATTTCCCTCTGTGACAGGCCGCGTGGATAGCAGAGAGGCCATTGACGTTACATGCCTTGACTTGTAAAGCTTCAGATGCATAACATCCTCATAAGACATCAAATAAATGGTCTCAAATAAACTTTCACATAGCAGATGCAAAACTGACTGGAAATATGATACTTGGACGCGAACTATCAATGGGTCACTGTCAAAACGGAGGGATTAACCCAGAGGAGTTGTATTGTGTTTGTTGTGAGTCCAGCTTTCTTCAAAGTTTTCTCTAAGAACCTGGGCCATGAGATAGATCGCATGCTTATAAAAGATGCAGCTGCTATGTAGCTGGGAAGGACTGCCTGAAGAYAGGTTTGAATTCTGATCTTGGCAAAGTGGGGAAAATGTCTGAAAAAAAATTGGATCTGGTTCAGTAAAGATAAGGATGGGGAAAAACTGCCCACAATTCCTCAGAAAATTATGGAGGGAGYTGAGGTGGACTGCAAGCTGAACATGAGTCAGCTACGTCTCACTACTACAAACAAAGGACAAACGTTGTCCTGGGTTGTACAAACATGAATCCAGCCTGTAAACCAGGTGGAGTAACCCTTCTGCTCTTGTCAGCATGGCAAGGCCTTAGCCAGAGTTTCTTGGGACAGTGAACTTCAGAAAAGATGTGCACCGACTGGAAACAGTCTGGAGGAAAGCAACAGGAACAACCAAAGGTTTAATAAAACCTCACCTGGAAGGAGAACTTTGAACAAGCTGCGGTTGTCCATCATAAAAGAGAAACTCATCAGGAGACAGGACACAACAAGAGTCTTGAGAATCCTGAAAGTCTCACCTGCCCTTTCTAAACCCAGGCACTGGACAACCTCCGCCTCGGAAATTAGTACGCGCTTTAGGAAAGCACGCCTCATGATTGAGGGTCGTCCATTGGAGACCATGGTGTAAGCAAGAACTTTTGGCCACTGCTTGCAAAGAGCAGGAGCTACTGATACCCTTTGCCTCCGACAGCCCACCCGAAATACATTGCAATGGAAGGCAGTCTCTGCATCCTGCGAGAGCAGCCGGGCCGGAGTGCGTGTGAGACCTTGATTGGAAACAGGCTGCTCTTCACATTTCAGCTCTGCTTCTGGCGATGTGTGAGAACTTCCTCATTCCTAGATGGTCTCCTCATCCCAGATGAGGGAGCTGGTGTCTGGGGAAGACCTTTAGTATTCATTACAAAATTGTTTCCACCCCCTCATTGGTCTCTCCTCACTTCACCAAAGCATGCGGACAACCTTATTTTTCAGAAGCACCCACCAGCTATCCCTTGACTGGCTCTGGCACTGCTACTCGAACAACTGACTCAACTCCTATCGCCGTGAAAAGGCTTCCATTGATGGAAAGCTCCCCACTGGTTTCAGTGGGACCTGAACAGGACCCCAGACAAAGAGACAATAGCGAAACATGATGACCCCATGTCTTCCACAAGTGACTCATCGGATTTGTGAGTAGGGGGAAAATCCTGAAATACAAGTGGAAGAGCGTTATGCTGGACTGGAATCATGCAGAAGGCACAGCAAGACCAAGCTGCATTGCTCTGTGGGTTTGGGAGTGATCTCCCCACCCCAGATGCCCCAAAGAGCAGAGGCAACGTGGCTGCTTTCCTGGGGAAAGGATGAAATGCCGATCCCCGGCGGAGCTGTGGGTTCCCATCCCCAGTCACAGCAGATGGAGCATGCCACGCTCCCAGCTGGAGGGAGAGAAGTGTCTCCAAACACAGAGGGAGGGGCGTCTCCGGTGCTTACAAAGCCTAGAGGAAGGTCCAGACGATGAGAACAACAAACAGCAACCAAAACCCCGTGGAATATGAAAGGGAGAAATAAGTAAAAGCAGATGGAGTTGTGCCACAGAGGGCTCTTCCCTCGCATTCCTGGCATACCAAGAACGGTCACCTCCCCTGCCCAGATCGTCTCTGTCCTCACTGAACTGGGCAACTCTGCTCTCAGCTCCGTCTGGCAGCCCKCGTCCACAGGGAACGCTAAACCTCACAGCCCCAGCACACACATTGCAGACAAACTTTTAACCACCTCCCTTGCTCCAAAGCAAAACCAACCACACTGGAGTACCGGCACGATGAAAGCACAACACAGGTACAAAACTGAACGGATCAAAAACCTTCGAAATTTCATATAGTACTTTGTTATCTTCATTGTTTTTCCAGGCAGGTTCAAACCCGGTCACACATATTCTGGTCTAGCCACCAATTTAAATATCCCTTAATGCAGAATTTTACCTTGATTCAGTTRCATCAGGGCAAAGACCTATCTGAACAGGGTCAGCTTGGCCTGTGCCACTTCCTGACTCACCCGCAGAGTACTACGCAGGGATTTAGCTGAGTTCTTTAACAATAACTTCCATTTAACAATTGCAAGTTTGTGTATGGGTCAATCCTAACCAGCGCTTGGTCTGGACTGGAAARATCTCTGTATGTTGCATACCCTGGCATAGATGTGTTTCTAGTATAAAGATGGCATCTCGAGGACGCACAGACCACATCCATACTCTCAGTGGGATACTGGTGTTACTTCATCATGACGAGAAATCATATTGCTTTAAAAGCAGCAGCCCAAATAGAGTGGTATAACTTYTTTGCACAAACCCTCAGACCTTTCCCTGAAAGAAAGGGCCAGCGGTTACTTCTGAACCAAGACAACCCTGCAACAGTGGTGATGGATGATTTAATTTGTTTTCTGGAAAATGCCGCATTCAAGCCAGGCYGATAAAAGTGATCCAGTACCCAAGGCGTTTTTGCCATTCGTAAAAAATGCCAAATTGTCTTTCCAGTTAATTTACTAGCATAAAATCCAGTACCTTTTAATTGCTGACTAATTAGCAGAGATCTTACTGGGCCTGTGCCTTAGGCCTGCTCTGAAGCAGGAAACTAACAGAAGTGTCTGGGAAAGACAAAAACGAGGCCTTTGCAGGTTTAGAGCYGCAGCCATCAAGGAAAGACCTCACCAGCATGAGAAGCTTGGCTGTATCTCGCTGGCAGTCTATGGGAGTCCATGAAGAAGCAAGTGCACCCATAAATGTAAGCCCATGCAAGTCCTTGGCTAGCTGAAGGTGAGGAAGCTCTGCTGCTGTACACTGCACAGGATCTACTACGAAGAGATCATTCCCTGGTCGAGCATTTTATATGCACACACAGCATTTGCAAAGTCCCACCGTTACGATTTGGTATCAATAAAAAGAATGGCTTCTGAGGGATAAAGACACAGGCTCAACAGAAAACACTAAACACTCCTGCTTGCCTATTAATCATCTTACACGGATATCACGGAAATAGAGGCAAAATCATTTTTAGGAGATTTCAGGTGACAGTAGCTATGCTTCTTCCGATCGCAACTTAACACATGCATTTTACCAAATGTCTGGCAAGGACCAATTGGTGTTGTTCCACCATCTTTGGTGCTCACCTCCACTAACCATCAATACAAGCCAGTGTTTTTATGTAGCTGTCTGTATTCTATGCAAGTAGCTGCCCTAGATTTGACCAAAGCTTTCAAAGTAGGGGTACAAAGAAAGTTCAGGTACGATTTATGGTTATCATGAGGGTAAAGGGAATTGACACTCCCTTCTGACATTGCTCTCTGCTATGCAGATGTGGCGAAGATGAGCCCAGGTGCATCAAATCTAGCACATATACGTGTCTGGAAGACTAAGCCAAGAAAATGGACAGCCCGGGAGAATCCTCTACCACTTTCTGGCCACCAGGGATTCACATGCTCAGCTCACAGGAGCACCGACTCCTCACAGAGATTCCCTGAGCTGACTCCAAAACAAGCTGGGATATCCAGCCAGCATGATGGGAGGCCCATACAGAGAGACTAGATTATTCCGAAGAGCAGGAGAACCACATCAGCGTGGCCTGTGGCCAAGCCCAGCCAGCCTCCCGAGCTGCTTGGCTCGGCTGCGGAATCACACTGACATGACCACATTCCTCCAAGCGCTGGAGCTACCTTGGGCATCTCTGCAGGGCGCTGCATCACGCGGGGTAGAGGCACTCAGAGGGATCAGTCTAAACAGACAGAGGACAAGAAAGGGAAGAGAGACATGGAGTCACTTGCCTGAGGTTACACAGCTGGTCAGCCACAGAGCCAGGTACTGCGCCCAACTCGAGCCTGCTGTCCACCTGACCACACTGTCAGTCTGCCAGYGGAGAGTTCAATATACAGTTTAAGCAAGCGGCTCGCACACATATGGTTGCTGGCATGTTGCTCAGGAGGAGGAAGACAATAACAGACCATCTAAGGATAACATAATACTGTATATCAGATAATGCCGAGAGGGGCCCAAGCCAAGTATGCTTTTTTTCCTCCTTCAATGGAATTTTCTTGTGTATGCATGCTTTATTCTGTAGACGACATTTGTTTGCCTAGGAGAGGAGATTATCCTGCAGACTATTTTCTTTAAAAAAAAATAAAAATCTTCCAGATCAGTCGAAAAATTTCCTTTTTTTTAAAAGGAAAGACCAAATGCAAGAAAGGCACACAATGAGAATAAAGTGAAATAACAGAAATAATGGGAAGAAACTCATCCTTAAGGCTTGCAGATTAACCCTGCATTTTCTCAGCCGTGTTCAATTCATATATATTTTAATAACCTCGTTCTCTTCTGCATCCAGGTCCAGTAGGCCCTGCCACGGAAATCCCTTTCACGSTTCCCCTCTGATAAGGTGAAACCTGAACAGAAACATGAATGAGTCTCACCAATAAGATAAATAATAAGGAAAACTGCTTATCTAGTTCCTCTCTCACACATCCTTCCAGCACTTAAGCAATTCAAACCTATTCATTGTCCTCATCAACTATCTCTGAACGTTGTATAACTTAGCAATTAACTACTATTTTCAGTCYCATCACATTCTCCCCCTACAACTCAAAAATTGGTAACCTTAGTATCACAGACTATTTCAAGTTGCAGAGGACGTCTGGAAATCATCTAGTCCCACCTCCCGCTCGAAGCAGGGCCAACTCAGAGCAGGTTGCTCTGGACCTYGTCCATTCAAGTTCTGCATATCCCCAAGGATATCAATCCCGTAACACCTGTGGGCCCCTATTCATGTGTTCCACAATCCTCAAAGTGATGGTTGKTTTTTTTCCTAATATCTAATAGAAATTGCCCTTTTTGGAACTTGTGTCCATTGCCAGCCCTATCACTGTCCATCTCTGAATCAAACAGCCTGGTTCTCCAGCCTCCCGTTGGGTGCTTCTAGTGAGTGTAACTGCTCACACAGCAATTTCAATCTAAACTGAAGACAGAAGTTGAACTTCGCCTAGGAAATGAGAGCAGTTCCTTCCACATCAATGTTTTCATTACTTTCAGCAAAGGAAAACTGAATGCTAGAAGGACAGTGCAAAAGAATTCCTAACCAAAAGTTAGTGAAGTAACTGAGAGTCTTCCCATCACGGTCAATAAGCTTTAAATTAAATCCGGGAATTGGACAGATACCACAGTGAGAGGAGGTTTAGAGATGCATTTTCTTAGTGGCTTAAGGCAAACTGCTTTTAAAATTTGTCCCTGCATGCATGAATTGCATAGCAGATCCCTTTTTAATTCCTACTTGCAAAAGCAACAAAAAATATCTCTCAGAAACATCATTTGGTACTCAAAGAATGCTTGGCGTAAGTTGGGGAGGATATGGTATAATTTTTCACGAGTAATAAATGTTTAAGTCATGCTTGAAGTGCAAAATTCAATTCAACTTTAATTAGAGAGGCGTCACTAAAGCTTTTATTATGATTTTATAGGCCACAGAGGAGATCAGATCAAATTCTCAAGTTATGCTGAATGGGGCAGAAAAGGCGAAGAACAGATCACATGCAGGACGATTCAGCTGATCAACACTMTGCTAATTTCTGTGTTACCATCCTGATTTACCTGATCCAGAGCTGACTACTCTGTGAGGATTCCTGGCACAGGCTGCAATGCTACTGCACAGGAAGGCTTCAAAAGCACTGTTGCCTGGCCTGCATTATGCCATGGAGTAAATCTTTGGGAGGAGCTGGGACATGTTGAGCAAACTCTGCTAGGCTATTAGACCAAGTAATGATCACATCACTTTCGAGCAGCATCAGCTTTGCTATAGTCTAAGGCTGTTGGTACATGTGCCTTTTTTTTCTCTCCCCAAAATAAAAAAGACACACCTGCATTAGCATAAGTACGCAAATATGCATACATCATCCTCCACAGGCGTCACGACAAGCCGGCTCTCCATGATAACGCAGCAGATCAACCAGCAGAGCGTAACCAAGCGAGTGTAAAACAATCGAGGTGGTCCTCCAATGCGCAGAGCCAGAACTCCAGCAACTGCAGCCAAGGGAAAGATACAGTAATTACACCACAATGCACTATCTGGATTGTTTTACTGAGATTAGGAAATAATATTTCTGCTTAAACATAAAGAGCTGGGACCACAGGGACACAGCCGCAGGTATGACATCGCTGGTGACCCCCAGAACACGTGCGTTAGAGGGAGACAAGGTGGTTCCACCATTTTTCATTTCTTCTGCCACTTAAGGCAATAACTCATCTCTTAACTCTGGCTGAAGACACGCGATTTTATGGGAACCACAAATCAAGGCACTGCATGTTTTAAAGGCTGACAGGATTACTTTTTTTAATAAGATTTCTTCTTTGATTAAATAGTTTTATTTTGCAAAGGCCAGTGAAGAGAACTATCGTGTTTGCAGCAAAATGGATAGGTAGTCACAGCAAGTCCTACAATAATATTTGACAACTGTGCACTGTTTTGCATGTGTTGCAAGAATACCTGGAGAATAGGAAAAAAAGAAAAAGAAAGCAGAGAAATGTACAGTAAGCCACAGAAAACAGGAGAAAAATGATGTTACAGAAAATACAAGTCAGAGGAAATATTTGGACAGCCAGAGAAATGTCATCATGCAGTAATGGCATCAGTCTACAAGTGTTTGCAGCACTGTTATACCAGTAGGTGTAACAGTGACCCAGTTAGGCCAGATGACGATAGGAAACCATACCTTGGACAGGCCCCATTAAAAATAGAGAGGTTCATGTTGCACAGGCCTATTCTGGAGTTATTGAGAAGTCAAGCAGCGAAGTAGGCTCTCCCTGGCTCCTGGGCTCTAAGCGACACTGAACAACATGCGATAGGAGGGCTGAAACAAAACTAACATACACGGAAGGGAAGACTGGAGCAAATAATTAAAAAAAAAAAAGCCTTCTGGAAAAACAGAGGTTTAGACAAGGCTTTCCTGAGGATCTGCCCATTCGTGCAAATCAAGAGGACGTCAGGGCCTTAAACCACCCGGCTTGCAATAGTGAGGCTTAAGCCTCTGAGAAGGGTCCGGACTATGACTGGTACCTGGAACAGTCAGAGAAACGCGCCCTGGTAAAGCGGTTAGCAGTCAGCCAGCCCAGCRCAAACTTTGTGGCAGATGGACAATGCTCAGACACTGCTGACAAGATAGAAAATCTAAAATATGCCATAGAGAMAGGCATGGAGGCAGAAAGGCACAGGGAACGCTAAGCCAGAGGCCATCGAAACAACACCTGGAGCAGGCAGGAGGTGGGAAAGATGAGACATCTGCACAACAGCATGTGGCTTTGGAAAGTGCCTGCATATGTAGAGTTTGGACAAGGAGGACAAGAGATCCACTGAAAGCTGAGCTGCAGCAGGAGCCAAATGCCTGCCAGCCTGAAACACAAGCCGGGAAATCAGCCCCTGTTCTCTGTTGTCGCCGTGCAAAGATACCCAAGCCAAGGAGGTGCCAAGGACCATGGTGGTATTCAGATACAGCAGCCAATAGGCAAAAGAAGGAGATGAAGAGCTCTGATGAYGCTCACCAAAGAGAGACATGAACTATATTGGGGAAGGGGCAAGCTTGAGTGGGTTGGAAAGAAGCTCTTTGCTATTAATGCCTCACAAGATAATACACTAAGAGGTGGAATTGTCCACAGGTAAAATCAGGGAATGACAGATTAAAATCCTTCCCTTCRTGGTAAGTAAGGGCAGACTCCTGGTAGCAGCAGTAGTACTAGCCTATGATTATCTGTACACATATAGAGTCTAGACAGAAAGGTGTGGGAGGGGATACAAGTCATTTATTTTGCATATAAGTCCAACCTGCAGAATTATGTCCACTATCTTCACTTTGAAGAAGCGATCTACAAGGAGAAGACACTGCAGAGCATCACCATAGCAGGAAGGACAAAAGCCATTGGATGTTTTCCTTTTGTTATTCCTCCTTTCTCATCACATGCCTTTGCAGTTACTGTTTGCTCAGTGGCAGAATTCCTAGCAAGTGCTGGCAGCGACATAGATCGGGAGGGTTACTCCCACAAAGATTTAGTTTGAAAGAAGCTAGTCCCTATGCTGGAGTTGCCTTGTCCCATTCCACACACACAAGAAGTTATGCATGTTCAGCACATTTCCTTGGCAAACTACAGCCYGCAAATTTTGCCACCAAAACAGGTACTAAGGCACCAGGCACTATCATGCACCAGAGTCAGGAGGAGAACTCAGTGCTTTGATCCATCTCACCCATCTAGATCCCACCGCAGCATACCACGCTTCATGGTGCCTTCCTCCCCCCACCACACATCCCGTTTTCTGCTGGGTTACACACTGCGCTCCTACATCCCCTCTGCTTGCTCAGATAAGGAACCAATTAGTTAAAGCAATGCACTGAAACAATTAGGCAACTTGTTCACCTAACCCAAGAGACCTGMCTAGTAAAAGAAAACTAACTGAAAACTTTGAAGACAGACAGACATGTAAGAAAGATCACAGCGCTTCTTACCCAACCTTTCTCCTGGGATCAGAGASTACGGTTGTGAAACATATCAGAATTCTGTTTTCTTCTTTCCTTTCCTAAGTTTGTGTCTGAGGGCTTAATTTTTATTGGGATGGTGTTGCAAACAAGCCAGCCAGGGGCTCTCTATCCCTGATCCTTCACAAGAGAGTCCAAACATTCTCCACTTGGTCTTTGGAAATTATCTGAAGCAAAGGGGCTCTAACTCTGATGTGGACATGGTTAAAAGCTGTCAGAAGCTCCCTAGGCTGGAGTGGCACCTACAGGCTTAACGTATTTACATTAATCAAGATTCAATCAAAGGCYTATTGGCACTCTCAGTCTGTGTGCCTGCATTACGAACAGCAACAGAGATTTCTGGGAAGGTTTAGTCAAGGCCTTAGCGTAACTTGCAGCTACAGTACAAAAATACATAAACCATATAAGGTTACATACTTCACTAAATGTTAGCAATATGCTTAAAACTAAAACTATGGCATGCACTTTATATACAATTTTGATTGTCTATAATCCGTGTCAACACAGCTGTGCTACAGACCTCCTAAGTCACTGTTAGCAAGTCCATCTGCTTCACTGAATTGTGTCTAGTTTTCAAATAATGGCAATTTCTTCAATGTTTTATGATTCCTGACTGTGAAAACTGCCTCTTGCGTGAGCCAGTGTCAAAATCTGACTAATGTTGCAAACTGTGTGGTGCAATGTGATTTTGTTGGCAGTTGGAGAAACATAAAAATGTTAAGACACTTCGCAAAAGTTTCAAAAAGGAGTCACTGAATAAATCTTTTAATCTTAAGTAGCACGTACTTCATTACATCAGCATTTTTCAAGGAATGTTCCTATTGTCAATGAAAATTAGCTCCAAGAATTTGAAAGCATGAGGACTTAACAAGGGAACCAAAATCCCAGAATTATGGCTTTTGTGTCAAGCATTCTGTAAAAAAACAGACTTCTGGAAAGCTGGCTCTTCCGCTCTACAAACACAAGCCTTTACTACCCCAGTAAGACCAAAGCAGATTATCTTTACAAGAAGATTTTTGATAGTTCTCAGTTAGAGAAATGTCATCACGCCCGTCCGTTTTGCTCTGTACTATATCCACGGAAACGTCAATGGAAAAGAGAGGACAAAACAACTTCCCATCATTGGTGATAGGACTGGGTTTGGGACCTTAACTCCCAGGCTAGACTCCCTATATGCTCTACAACAATAAGTTTTATAATGGTGCTCATTTTTTTTGTATTTTCCTCAACAATAGCAGCTATCCAAGTTATTAAGGAGATTTAACTACATGAAAACTTTGAAAAGCTGGTGATAAGTTGTTTTGAAGCAGAAGGAACACAAATATCAAGTTCTTAAATCAAAATATTTTTTCATAACTTAGTGACTGACAAGCACACTGGCCAGTATTTTCCTCCCCTGACTTTATTCAAACGTTATCATTTGCTTTCAGAATAGCCTAGCAAGTCTCAAGTCAAACCTGGTTTTCCCAAGGATAGAGAAAAGCTGTAACAGAACATTGCATCGAAGCAGGTTGCAACTTGCCTTATAGAAAAGTCAGCATTTCTCCATAACAACGAGAACTTTAAGTAACTCAGCCACATAAGACAAGAGGCCATGTAGCTGCCACTTCTTAAAAGTACCCATTATATTACAAACTAAACAACAAATCTAACTTATTTGCAGACTCAGCAATGGCTGTGGGCGTTTGTCCTGCCCGATACACAGGCATTAGCCAGTGCTGTAGGTATGCTCTCAGAGACAGTCTGTTGCACAAGTTACTGTATGCTTTTTGGATCTCACTGTGTTCCTTACAGGAAGCCTAGACATTTATACCTTCAGTAGACATCTCAGTTATTATTTCAAGTAAAATTAATAATATCTGGCCAGCTCACTGCTCAACTGAGAGAACCAAGAAAAGTGATGCGAGTGAGTCAGCAGCTAGGGCTATTGCTCAGAAGTGGATATTAAGTTTACATCTGAGACCAGTGTAACACAGGCGCGGAGGTCTGTCTTCCTGTGCCACGTGCATCGTGGGCTGATCTTGACAAAGGCCTTTCTCCTTGCCAAGAACTATCCTTCAGGGTGACCTTCTCCTCTTGGTGTGAAGGCCAAGACAATGCTGCAAGGGCTTCACAGCTTGGAGGAGGTAGGGATTCACAGGGACCATCACCCTCAGAGCATCTCTGGGGAAAGGGTGTCTCAATCACCTCTCTGCTCTCTCCCTATTTCCTTGTCCTAAGGAGAAAGACTCCATTGCTTCATCCTTTCGTGCAAAACAACTCCCCCCACCACAGCCCTCCGCTTTTCTCCTTGGAAAAAGACCAGGCAGAGCAGCCAGAGCAGAGGCCCTCTTCTCTCCTCCCCCCACCTGGCTCACCGCAGGGAGACATCCCAGCCTCCAAGCTGTGCTGTGACCAACCTTGCGCTCAGAGCAGGAAAGCAGAGGTAGCTACTCGCGCTTGGTTCCTGGCACRGCTGTCAGGTGTGCCGACACAGCCCTTCACTACCTCTGCTTCGTCGCACCCCGATTGCTTCACTGGATGCACACAGAGCCAAGCTAGACCATTAAAAAGGGATCATTCAGGGAAGAAACAGTTTAAATGTCCACTTCTCTTCTGCTCTTCTAGTTTCTCCACCCTCCCCTCCCATGGGAATAAATCCATCTATAATTTCCCCCACACTACACTTTGGATACCCAAGGCAAACATATCCTAGTCAGCTGGGGAGATGATCCCTGCACGGCTGCTGCTGTGTGTGGGGAAAACATCAAGCACCCAAACCCATTGCAAGCCATAAAGCCCCCTCACCAAAAGGCTTTTGCAGTTCTCAGAAAGACGACGTACATGGAGTAACTGGAAAGACCTTGACCTGGATGCAACGGCCCAGTGGTACTGCTCAGGCTGGGATCAGAGAGAGACAGAGGCAGCGCTCCAAGAGGGCTGCGCTGCAAGCCAAGATACACACTGAGACTTGGGACCTGTTTTAATCATTGTTTCATTTCTTTCACTGCTCAGGAACATGTAACAAGCTGAAATGTGCGTTGTGCCTGTAAACATTTACTTTCTTTTGGTCTTGTGCAATGCTATGTCTCATTCTCTTGGATGGTGCCTGGAATGCAGGAATAGCCATAACACATCCTCCGAGCCACTGTCAACTCAACCGTCCGTCTCCGACAGTGACCAGCACAAGCTGCTTCGAAGGAAGTTGCTAGAAACCCCACATTGGGCAATTGTGGATTAGGTTGCCTCTAAGGGAAGTTTCTTCTTTCTGCCATGCGATTCACGTTTGACTCATGCCCTAAAAATCAGGAAAGTCTGCCTATCCRTCCCATAATTACTTTTTTCCCATGTCAATTCATGCACTCAGGGTGCTTTCCACTCGCACATTTGCTAGTTCCTTTTGGTGGTGCGCTACAGAGGGTTGCGCAGGTTAATCATGCCCTGTCCGGAGGACCACGTACCAGCCAGACACGTGGGGCTGCGGCTGCCGTACGCCTGATGGCACACAGGCACAGAAAYGTGAGTCGGTCGCAGCGCGCTCTTTGCAGGTCACAGATGCGCTCTGGCCCTGTGTACCCCCAGCCTGCGAGCACAAGGCATTGGGGATCCTCCCCTCTCGCTCGCAAGAACAGTTGTTTTCAAACGGCGCAAGTGAAGGGGCATGCACGCCATCAACAACTTCTGATCTTCTCCAGGCCTTAGGCAGAGAAATTATCTCGCAATTTGGCAAACCTCACAGATGCACAAGAGGCCGGCTGGGGCAACAGCGAAGAGTCTGCTGGTCCGGGAGCGCGCCGGCCTCCCCCACCCCTCCGGCAAGGCCGTCTGCCTCGTGCTGAAAAGGAAGGGAACCTTTGCCCCTTCTTCTTAGTCCGAAGGAGCATCTGCAGGACTGAAACCAATCAAAGCCAGCTGTGAAAAATGAAGAGGGGGGGAAGGCAGGGAAATGCT
The DNA here is from genome assembly GCA_030449065.1 of Oceanodroma leucorhoa. Taxonomy (NCBI): domain Eukaryota; kingdom Metazoa; phylum Chordata; class Aves; order Procellariiformes; genus Oceanodroma; species Oceanodroma leucorhoa. Next base: position 904,560 of record JASVER010000044.1, on the reverse strand, counting down.
GATTATTATGACTAGGAAAAACGCTATTAAAAAAAATAAAGAAAAGGGAAAAACTGATCCCATATGGGAGGCAAATGAAATACAAATGCAAAACAGGCCATTACGCAGTGTCTGTTGTAAGGCTGCCGCACTGGGGGCTGCGTTCCCGTGTCAAGATGCAGTGCCCCCGGGACCTCTGGAGACGCCCCTCTGCTCGGCAGCAGGGTTAGTGTTACCTTGAAACATCCCGGGCCGCGACCAGCACTGGGGCCATTGATTAGACAGCCTCTGCAGACTGACCAAGAAGTTATTCGACTCCCCCGCAGACGCACACAGAGAATAACCTCAGGTCTGCCAGACTTAATCATTCCACCAGCACTTTTCTGCCTCAGCCGCTCATTCCAGGCAATTTCGCAGCTGGCCCCTCGCTCCCTTTTGAGCCCTTCCCCGCTCCCACAGGGTCGCCCACATGGCTGCCCTTTTATCATTCCCCTTCTCACTCCACACTTCCCCTTCTTCAGCAGATCATCTCCATCACCCGCTCCATCTGCCTACCCAACATGTGCCCTTCAAGCTGTTCCTGAGCTACAGCCAAGCCCCTGCAGCCAGGCTCTCCRGGGCAAAACGTCTTCAGCAACAAGTAGGTTTTCGGGGTGCAGGCAGCAAGCACAGTCCAAGCTCAGTCCTCTTTTACACTCCCAGGAGGGAGGGAAAGGCCCACCCCGTACCAGCCGTACCGCGATGCTCGCTCACGAGGTYACTGGACCAATGGGGCTAAAAGCCAGCTCTCGTTTCCTTCTCAGCTGTGTCTTCTGCTGCTCTCGAAGCACAAGGAGAGTCAGTGGGGGGCTCATTTATTTGGTGGTGGTGGTGATGATCATTCATCCACAGAAGGAAAAACTGGAGGACAGCAACATGACTTCCCATGTCTGTGGGCTGTGCTCTCCAGAGATAAAAGACTCTCCAGATCTCAAGGGACAGATGGTTAAAGGGTGGGTGGCTCAGTCTGCCCTGCTCTTGTGATTCTGTCAAAAATTCACAATATTTGGTACTTTTTTTTTTTTTTAAGAGGCCCCTGCCCATATGTGAGYCTCAGTGTCTATTTAAAAGACAAAGAAAGTAATTTCTTGCATACTATAACAGAGAGAAAACATACAAAAATCTGAACTTCAGAGTTCAAACCACAGAAAGAGAAAAGAATCCCTTTAAGAAAATCCATAGGAAATCCTCCCGTTACAAGCCAATCTCACTTTTTTGGAGYCCAACTCAGCTGTAGTAAAATCCCTGTATCTGCTAATGTGAGGGCAGGAGGCACTTCAGCCATTCAGAGGCACTGCTCTACAGACATCCCCAWGCCTGGCTTCTTCGCCCACCCTGTGCCAGGGCCTGGGCAACTTGGACCTGCTTTTTGAGAACCATCTCTCGTGTCTGGATTTGGGGGAGAAGGAGGAAGAGAGGGGACCCTGAAGACACTCCACTTCTCAGTATGAGAGTGCTCCACAACATACCCAGGGCCACAGCCAAATGCATTAGACCGCAGCACTCCCAGATCCTACTCAAGAGTCTTCATAATTCCTCTTCTCAAGCCAAGAAAAACAGAGCAAGCAGAAAACAAATAACAGTGGGCAAGCAGGAGTATTTGTCCCTTACTACAATGGCCTTAAGCAATCAGAGAGGTAGGGCTGATGAACCTTTAATTACTTGTGCAATAACGACCTCTGTTTCCAGCATTCCTTGGCAGGCAGGAAGTGGCTGGAGCAGTCAGGGACCTGTTATGCTCTCCTCTCCACAGGCTTGAAATCGATACGAAGGCCCCTCACCCAGCTGGTCACAAGTTTCAAGACAYGCTCCACACAGAGGTTGTTTATAGATATTAAAAGCAGTGAGAAGAAAATACAATAAAAATAAACAGCTCTTTTACTGAGGAGTTGTTACTGAACGGCATGGCTCTACAGCTGAGGTGTTCGAAGCTCCCATACTACTTTTTCCAGATAGTTAAAAGAGTGATTTAAAAAAAGCAAATTATGAAACCAGCCTTCAACCTCAGTATGTCAATATTTTGTGTAGTGTGTCATACTYAACCACAGAGGGAACGGAGGGGGCACTTTTCACTAAGGACCCCTAGATGTTAGCCAGAAAGACAGGTGGGGGCAGAGGAGAGTGATCAACCCTAGATAATTTCTGTGACACAAAATGAAGGCAGAAAGAGAGGTTAAGGAATTGACCCAAGCTCAGCTGAATACAGTTTGCAAGTTAAGTTCACTCTCCTGATTCCCAGGCCACAGAAATGATCTTTATTTTGGGGGGAAATCAAAACATTCACAGCTGAAGAATGCAGAAGGTGCCCTACCTTCCCACAGGGTCTAACACATATCTAGCCATACTGTAGCTGAGACAGCTGCCCAACTTGCCATCTCTCCCAAGCTCCATCTCGGCTGGGATTCTGCAACACGACAGAGGTTGATCCAGAGGTCAGAAAAAGAAACCCTGCAAGAGACAGCTCGCAGGCTGTTTCGCTTCCCAAGGAAATAAGTCTCTTCCTATCCCCACCTCCATCTGCTGGAGTCAGCTTGTGCCTTGACGCATGTGGCACTGATGACTTCCCAAAACTCTTGTTCTTTTAATATTACCATTAGCTCTTTGATATCTTGGTTATCCACAGAAACAGCCAGAGTGTGTCTGCATCCAGCAAAGTTCTTGGCCCTGATATTTTGTGGCAAAGAATTGCACAACACTAACCCAATGTCGAGTGAAAATGTTTCTGTGTCAGTTTCTATTTTGCCCTCCTTTTTGTTTCACTGACAGTCCCCACTCACATATATCATAAAGGGAGGTACTTCTGGATAGCCCATCTCTAATCATGTTGCCTCTTACTCCTCCCTCCTCTAGAATGAGTATTTACAGGCTTTTCAATCTCTTTTCACAAGAGGTCTTTTTTTGTTTCCTTAACTACAATCACAGCTGGCTCCTGAACTCCCCCTCCTCTTGGAGACAAAGTGGCCAAAACAACATGGTGTGTCCCAGTATTTAAGGGATCCTTCACAACACAGAAAGACATCTGGGGATTGCTGAGCAGCTTTCCTGTTGGTTAAAACAGGAAACATGGAGATAAAAGGAGTCAACTCCCTCTGCCAAYTGAAATTTCTCTGTTCTGCTATGCATTAGGGCAGTACAGAAGAACTGACTTGGGTTAGAAAATAGCTGCTTCGAACACAAGACTGAGGCTATAGGCAGACCCATCAGTTCCTATTCTCTCTCACAAGTCAAAAAGGATAGAAAACTCTAAATGGCAGAACACCACATAGCTCTGAAGTCTGCTCCAGCTGAACTACCCATTGCTTTCATCAGCCATTCCCCTGACCTCCCTCACGCTGCAGCAAGCTGCCTGCTACATGCCACCGCTCTCACTGCCCAGAACCTAGAAGAATGCACATGAAAGAAGTACCCCCAGGGATGTGCCCATCTGCTAATCTAAAGACATTCACCCCCCTTGCGCAGCACCCTTAGTTTTCTCCCCACTGTCCTTTTCTAGTTGTTTCAGCATCGTAAGACATGAGGAAGATCCGGCTGGACAAAGCTGCCTCATCCACTGMGATGCCAGCAAGCAAAAGCAATGCAGATCTCCACTTCCCCTCCTTCTGCTGGATCTCCAGTTGGGTCGCAATCACTATTAAGCCCRGCTGGGGAAACTGAAGCATTCAGAAGTTGACTGAGTCATCTAAAGCAACAAAGATCAKCAGCAGCAGGCTGCCACACAGCTCTGGAAAAGTCCCCTTTAAAACACTAAATCCCTGGAATGAAGGGCTGCATTGGCTCATCCATGAGAGTATCTTATAATGGCACAGGTGAATTCACCCCTAACTTCAGGGCCAGTTCATTCAGAAGGGTTAACAGGGAGGTGGTGGGAGAGAGCAGCACCACCTCCGGTTCGAAAGCAACCTACCAGGAGAGATCCCRTGGGCAGAGTGGGGAGCACTGTGGTGTTAGACAGCTACTCAGAGCTTCAACAKCAAGTCTTAGGGCTTCTCAGGCCTCCTCGCGCTCACCCTGTAGAGATTTGCGTGATCAGCCCTTAACAGCAGGAYCCATCTTTGAAGTCCACGGCCCAGCTATGTCTGCATAAGCAGTAGCAACATCAGGCCCAACATGCGTTGGGCAAAGAAGCAAAAGAAACAGCCCACAAACTCTTTCAGCTCTGTTTCAAAAGGCTTGGAAGTTCCTCCCCTTCTCTTCCCCTAGCCCCTTCCATAAAAGCTTTGCATGCAGAGCAGCGTCTCTTGGGTCCCTCATTCTCTTGAGCAAAGTAAACAGACCTCCCGTGCAGCAACAAATGAACAACAAACAGAGGGGGAAGAAAAAAAAAAAATCTCGCTGCCAACTTGGGAGATTTTTTTTTCGGCATGTTTAATTTTTCAAAAAAATGCAAATGTGCAAGCTATGCCCCAAGGGTGACCCTGCACAAAGCTTTCTGGCAGATCCAACGTCCTCCATTCTCCCCTCACATCACCACAGACACCCCATCTTTCCCCATGCTCCTTCCCTGACACACGCGTACACATACGGAGCCCTAAGAATCCTGGCACCCAGACGGCTTTTTCTTTTTCAAGCATGCCAAAACAAGCTAAGCTCCTAAATCCCTTTTAGAATCTGGCCTTGTGTGGAAATCTGTTTGCCTCCATCCTATGTTTATTTTCTTTTGTTTTCAGGTTTGTTAGCCCAAGGGGAAATGTTGTTCCTAGCACCAGTTTTGGGGTTATTTGTTGTTGGTTTTTTTTTTTTTTTTTTTTTTGGTATTTATCTTTCAATCAAGTGTTCCTCTTTGCAAGGATAAACAGGATGTTTAGAGACTCTGGGTATGACGACCAGTCTTTGACAGCTGTTGTGACACACCACACACTGGGTTTGCCATGTGTGCAAGCACTGGCACAGCTCGATCTGCAGCAGGCTCTCTTCATTTGAGGAGATGGACTATATGACCTAAGAGGCCTTCACCAGCTCTATGTTTTCAGCACAGGCTCACGGGAAATGTGCCACACAATCCAGAACAACTCCCTGGCCTCTCCCTCCACTTATGAGGGTATCACCTGCCCACCCCACAGCCATTCCCTTTCTAGTCGGCTCCTTTCACTCGCTTAGCTACACTGAACTATGCTCTGCCCCTGAGAAATATTTCTTTTTCAGGTACATACAGACAGACAACAGTCAAAATACTTCTAAACCGCACTGATTCAACAGAGGGAGTTTCCCAAGCCTTTTTTTAGGAAAGGAAGTTTTCCAAGCCTTGAATCACTGACATTGGTCTGACTCCTAAACCAAGAACTTTGGAAAATGAAACGTAGATAGCACTGAGGGCCAGATCCCAAGCAAGACCTACCTACCAACCTAGAATACCACGTGTGGTCTCAAGATGCTCTCTGAAGTCACAGTCACCATGGAAGAAAATGCAGTGCCTATTTCTGCACTGCATAAATTCTCCAAAATTTTAATTACTTTTCATTTGCAACATTTACTAACAGCTGAAGGCAGGAAAGGTTAAGAGACTGATAATTAGTCCTAGTTTGTAACTGAAAACAATTAGTTTTGCACCAGGCCCTAGTTACTGTATTCTTAGGCCACAGAATAAGTGACTGTGGGATATCTCCTGAATGCTGCAAGCTGGGTGTGTCCACAACAGCAGCACASACTTTGATAAGCTGTACTATACACAAAGAGCTAAATTCTGTCTAAACAGCCATAAATCACTCYAAAAGAAATGGCTCAGCCAGGATGTCATCTTAGCTAGTCTAAAACCTTTTGCATTTAAAGAAAATAATGTTTATAAAATTTACCTCTCTTCTCCACAAATACATGATTCCTAAACAGCAACGCTCAGTTTTCTCCATTACAACCACTTTAAGAAATTCACAGGACAGATGACAACATGTTGCTGACTTTAATGATGTTTGGGCCGAGCTTATTCAAGGAAACTTACTTTGTCCTGCAATGCTTGTCAAGTTCAAGCCTTGAAATCCATTCCAGGTAACATTCAACTGCAAGCTTCTGGACTACGCGTAGAAACTACGGCATGAAATTTTATGGTATGTGTTATTCAGGAGGTCAAATGGGATTACCACAATGTTCCTTTTTAGCCATAGTACCTATGAGCCTTGACATATAAGCTACCCTGGAAAGCCATTCTCAGACACCTGCTTTAAATTGGACTCGAGCAGTCCTTGAACTCTACTTCAGGAGAAAGCAGCATTGTCAAGATAATGGTTTTACAGCTTTCAGTCCTCCTAGCAAAAATAGTGCCTGCTTTGTGTACCTTGCCCTGTTTCACACACTAAGCAGACATCCTCTATCCAACCCTTACCGCTCTCTGCAAGCCGTTCCACAAACACGCCAGAGCTGAAGAAGCAATAGTCTGTCCAACAACCTGAAAATTCAAGTAAGTAGAATAATTTTCCTGAAAAAAAAMCCCAATTTTGATATAACTGGGATAACCTGCATGTATGGGGAACTCCCCAGCCATGAAGACATTTTCCCTAGCAAGATGGCCTTGGATAAAGTGAGCGAAATTTTCCTACTGGCTTTCCTTTGCACAGAGCAGGAATGTTTGCTAAATGGATTAGAATATGCCTTTTCTGGAATCCACCACAAGGTTGCACTTACTTCTTTCCTACCATTTATTTTATTTAGCCTTTTTTCTTCTCTTAACCACCAGTAGACTGAAAAACAGGGAATGATGCACAGGACCATAAAACTGGCCACCGATCTGCAGGCAATACTTAATCTTTGACATAGTGTGGCTTAAACATAGAAGATGACGCTACTGCAGCTTTGTGCCTAACCACTTCCCAGCTGAGCTGCACTCTATGCCTTCCTACTTCAAGGTAACCGTGAAGACAAACATTTGTACTCGCTGAGGTCACGTAGCAAGGCTCAGGTGACAAGTGGTTACAAGACAGTAATTTTATCACCTGCAGACACCCACACATTCTTATGTGATCCACTCCAACCAACAAGGAACCTGTTCCTAGCACCCAATCGAGCAGGAGTTACAGCACAAAACTCATTTCAAAGCTGTCACGTTAGTAAAGCCACTGTACATAGCCACTTCACTGTCTCTGCGATTCTATTCTGGCTTGTTTTAAGAAATAATAAATACAAGCAAACAAAAAAGCAATTGCACGTTCCCTCTAAAGGGTACTGGTGTTGCTGGGACAAAGCTCATCGTAGCTGGATGCCTTTCTCCACCAGAGTGGCCGACACAGTCAATTGCGCACCTGCTGACTGTTCCATGACTCTCTTTGGGGGGTTGCACACGTTCAGAGGGGAAAGAAACTGCATTCAACGTCTCCCTTGCACGTCAGAGAAGACAGCAGCTGCAGAGCTGTGCAYGCCAAGCGCGGGACGTGGCTTCTCCTGCACCACAGCGAACATCAGCCTCTTCAACCAAGTCATTACTTTCGTCCTTGGAGAAGTTATTCACACGTATATCCAAATCCCTGGCCCACAGGTATGGCTGCTGACATAGCCAAGGACAGCTCGACACCTCAGATAGCAGGGCTAGATGTGACCTCACAGGATCTGCTAATCCCTCGCATCACCCAAAATAAACATCAGGATGTGCTGGAAGGAGCACAATTTACTGAACAAAACTACACAATTCTGAGTCCTTGTCCTAGTTTCACCACTCATTTGCTGTACTTCTCTCTGGTATGTGATATAATCTCTGCCTTCATATTCAAATATCATATCCCTTATCTTCTAACCTGTACAGTTTGGAAGATGGGATTTGTGAAGCACCAGATCATATTAAGCACTGGCACTTCCTCAGAAACACTAGCCAACAAGGGACTGGGAAAGACTTAACATCTTTTTAATCCCACTTCCATAGCAATCAGGAGCATTAAAGCAAAATAACAGTGGCTCAGGGGCTTTGAATTTTCTTTTTTTAATCTTACCTTAATTTCACAGGAATACTATTTTAGAGGTAGCTGGTAACATTGCTCTCTTAAGCAGCTTGAGTATCTGCCAGAATTTGGTTGCAGCAACTTCATATAGATATAGGTATACTCATCTCTCTATTTCTTCCCTTTTGTGCCACTCCAGACAGAAACCTGACTTGAACATGAGCTAGAAATTAATCACCCACGGAGAAATCAGAGAGTACCAAAGCATGGTAGACCTACCCAGGGGCTTTTGATACTCACTCAGCCTAGAGCATATTTGGGACTGCAAATAAACTCCTTTCAGCTTGGGTCCTCAGTGCCAGTACAGAAGCTGGTGACTTCAACCTCTCCTGAGGACCACAACAGGGAAGGCAGAGAGGCTGATGGTTAATATATCTCTTGCTGTTACACCTAACACATGGAACACAGCCTCATTTATCCAGAACTATCACATACCTGACTGTTTTCTTGCTCAAGGCTGACCAACCAGTTAGGAAGATATACGGCAGCACTAGATGAATTCTTTTCATTTTATCTTCACCATGGTGAAGAAGATGAAGTTACCTATATTGGAGGTGACCACAAAGGAAAGTGAAGTAAAAATAGCAAACTCTATAACATTATATTGTAGGAACAAAGCCCCAGCCCCGATATGGATCAGCTCCACACTGAGCTGGGAGTTTGAGAAACAGCCCCTTTAAAAAAATACATTAAAAAAAGGAAGGGGCGGTGGGGAGGCTGTGTACAGTAGAGGGGAGACCCTTGCATCTAGACAAATTCAGTCGTCCTACTTTAAAACTGTAGGCCAGCTCCTGATTTAACCTGGAGTTTCACATGTCACTACAAAACTCTGGAAGTGTTGGCTTTGCAGATATGCCAAACATAAGAACTGTTTTCAGTGAACTCAGTATTTTTCCACATCTACTATTGTAACTCTGCTGGCAGGCTGGGAGTAGCAAATCCTCCCTTATCTCCCTCCTCTCTGACAGCATCTCTCTGTTTAAGCACCAGCTAACTTAGATCATCATGCACGATCCCCCTTGGAAAATGGACAAAGAGGGGGGTGGGAGAGTCACTGGGGTTGTAAGCAACAAACCACAGAAGAAGATGGACTGTTGTGCAGAAGGGAAGTAGCAGGGGAAAGAGGCGACTAATGAACAGAAGGGGGTGCGTAAAATCCTACTTGGATTGCCTCTCTGGGGAACAGCTGTTTCCTTGTAAACATCTTGCTAGCTATCCAAACAAGAAGTTCAGACATAGAACAATAAAGGAGAGCACCCGGGTAGAAGCGTGCAAGGCATGGGCTCATTCACTACCCTGCCAATTGCTCCAAGTGGCAGAATTCAAAAGCCAGGGAAACGTTAGCCATACGTTTAACCCTGCATGTGCTGGTGTTACAGTCAATGGCCTGCAGAAACATCCTTCTCTACCTGTGGTGAAGTCCTTCCTCGTCCTCCTTTTCCCCTGCTGTTTCTGACACACCAGCAGAGCACATTACTTGACAAAGGAAAAGAGGAAATATCCTCATCAAAGCAAGGAGAAACAGCTGCAGAGCCAAGAAATTAAAAACCTGAACGTGGCAGCCCTGAAGGCCTAGAAAAGTTCCACCACTGCCCTGGCATCAGCAACTTGAAAGTAGAGGGAGTTGCACCAGAAAAAGTAAAAAGAGTCTTTTTATTAGTCCTGAGCACAAAACAGCCTACACTGGCAGAAGCATTTCTTATGCCAGTACAACTGTGTCCACACAGGACTCTTGCCAGCACTGCAAGGTAGCTGTGGACAGGAGAAGGAATACTAGCACAGCCGAGCCAATAAACATTCCTAGGGCAGGCTGGCCACAGAAGGCAACTACCTGCGCTGCACAACAGCAAGCAGAGACTGTGCACCACTTTGTCCATTCCTTGATGCTTCTGGGGATCAAATGCACACGTGCCCGGTCACAAGTCTATCCAATAAACCCTGTCTCCAAAATGCCACACAACCGTTAACAAAGGAGTGCAATCAGATCACACGCACATCTCCAGGAAAGGGGGGGGGCATTTTGCAAAGAAGGCGATTCACAGGATAGCAGGACACCGTAACTGACAATAAGGGAACCCTATGCCCTGAGCCTATAGTCTAGTTATCAACACCTTCATGCCGACCAACCTATCTTCACTTTTACACATTCTGTTCAATTCAGATTATGCTTATCCTGGGAAATGAAATGCCTCCTACTTCCACTCAAAACAACCCATAGAAGCAGGAATAAGGTAAGCACAATGACACTCTCATAGTCAGAAACAACAACAAGCAATTCCACATTTTAGAAATAGTCCACAAGTTCACAGGAAAGACCTGATGCAGTCAGATTTATTTTACCTTTTTATTTCTTTAGGGCCATTTTGTTGTAGTTGTGCACAAAGGCCAGGAAAAAAGACACGCTAGCAAGGGCTGCTCAAGAATAAACATTCGGTCATTACAAGAAGGGAAGAGTGCAAGTTCTGCTGATCAAAATCCCTCTGAGCCTAAAGAAAGGCAGCTGGCTTGTTGCATCAAAGTCCAAACCAATCGGGGACTCCACCTCGTCTGGGGTCACCTTTCTGCCTCTGCTGCTCTCTCTCCATAAATTTATTCTTCAATTCATCAAAAGAGCGAGTTTCTGTGTCTTGTTCTTTCTCTGGAAATAGGTTGGGAAACTGAAAGGTTTGTCCTTGGCCCTAAAGAGAAAACAAATGGTCAGAGAGACATTCCAGCCTTTCTGCAGTAGCTATGATGCATATACTTACAATGAAAGACCACCCTGAAGTTTCAGCTAGTGCAAAGTGGTTCCTTTTACCTCCCAATATCTCTTTCCGCCCCTCTCCCCAAGATACACATATATCCCTCCCCCCCAAAAAAGCTAACTTGTAGCCTCTCCTCTTTTGTGTACTAAGACACTGACATCTTTTTTTTACAGATGCAATGGTCAGGAGATRGACATCTCTTCAAAGACTTCAAACCAGCTCAGAGATGTTGTATGAGTCATACAGTGAAAGCAAGATGAGCAAAATAAGTGATTTTGTTAAAATAACACTATCAGGGAAATACATGGTGGAGCAGACATTCGTTATGTTAACAAGTAGGATATGGGTAGTGGTTACAGTTGTTTAGATCTCAGCTAAGGATAAGAGAGAACAGTCCTAGCAGCTGTTACTGTAGGGTGTAATGTGGGAATACGGAATAACAGATACTAGAGGTCCCTTATCAACAGGAATGAAGACTATAGTGTAAAACAATTACAGTGGGAACAATCTGTCCAATACATCACTGATGAGATTAAAGTGATTACATCTGCATCAGTCATTCTGCCTAACAGACAAGTCATTTTAGTGAAACACCATCATCAGATCTATGTCTCCCACTTGGAAAATAAATATTTGCTTGGTCTCTGGTTTTTATCTAACAGCAGGAAACCACTATTCTGTGGAAAGGTTCTATCCCATTAACATCATCTACTTACTTTTTAGTGGTGTTTGCACGAAGCACAACTTCATTAAACTCARCAATATCAGCCCTTCCATTCCGTATGGGACTTTGCATAATAAAACTCGTAACTGATAGCTCACAACTCTAAAATTACTCTCCAAAATACTTAGAAACCTTACCATACATTAACAACTTTGGCAGAATACCACATACAGAAATCTCAACAAAAGCATTTAATTGCTTCAGATGAAAACAGKTTTTTTTTCAGATTACCCATTCTTTACATTTGTGCAATAAATATAATCAAACAAGAGGCCCAGTTATGAAATGGTTCCACAAAGGACATGAAAGGAGCCTTCCACAACACGGCTACCTATACTACCATTTTGGGATCAGAAATGTGACATAATTAAATCCAAAAAAACCATCACCATGCCCCTGACCCAGCTGAATGTGTGCTATGTTTCATTTAGCCATATAGACTCAATCTGGTAATTTACAGGTGTGAAAGAATTTAAACCTCAAGCATACACTTTGGAAAGAAAAAACATGACTTATCCCAGTTGAGCTTATCCAGACTAGAATCTAGGAAATATCAACTCATACCCCGCAATGCTCGGGTTGTTTTTGTAGTGCATACTTCTTGGGGGTTTCCTAAGAGGCTGACCATACTACAAAAACAACAAGGGAGCTGCTGTGTACATTGCTCTGTCCTCGATTCTAGCCTGGATAAGATCAACTGGAGCAAATCAAGGTTTTCCTTTCCATGGTGTACACTCCGGGGTTTCAACTCTTTTGTACGTTTAAATTACCAACAGGTATGCTTATAATGGCTGTCCTATGACAATTAAAGCATAGTTCCATTTCAAGGCATAGAAACTGGCCTTACCAAYGTTGCTGAGCAATACCAAAGCTGTAGCCTACTGAAACTCTTCCTGTAGTAGGATCAGCTGCAAGCACCCTTGAGGCCAAGCGCTGCCCAAGATTTTAGCATACTGAACCATTTGGAAAAGAATTTGCTTATATTACAAAAAATTACTGTTTTAACTGTACTGCGAGCAGGACACTCAGCCGCGTGGTACCTATAGRACAGACGGGTCCGATTTTAAGGACTCGTCTGCCCTGGAGAGGAAGCCATTTTAGTTAAACAAGTCAGAAAACAATTCAGGCTAACATGGTAGGCATACCACCTACACTGAAAATTTGAGAACTATTTATATTGGTAACAGTGTAGTAAGGGACTGTTCTTGTTATGCAGCACTTCCATTCTGGTATCCTTCCAGCACCAATGCACTTCCCTTATTGGAGAATGAAGGAAAGCTGTCCCTAAAGCATACTAACAACATCCATGGTAATTCACTAAGCATTGCAAAACAGTTACTATTTTAAAAAGAGGGGRAAAAAAACCAAAAAAAGATATGCACAGAGGCTGTAGCGAAACCAGACAAACCTTTCAGCTGTTTATCAAAGTGCTCACAGTTCCCATTTCAAGGCTGGTGAAAGTCAAATATTGAGCTGAAAATGTCAATCTGTATCTGGAGTCTTTTAATAAATCAAAATCAGCACAGACAGGTTGGCTCTTTCCAGCTCTTGTTTTGTGAAGAAATTCTGATTTTGGCTGGCAGCCAGACACGATTCGAAACAGCCAAGACATTACACCCTGAGAACTAAAGGTTGATAAATCTTAAGTAACAATACTATGCAGTAATACTGCACTGTAAGACTCTGAAGTGATGAAAGCTGTATGAAAAATGGCTGTTGTGCATGCTCAGTAGCTAGTTTTCAGAAGAAGCCTGTATCTTGGGTATTTCAAAATTTCAAAAATACCAAAAGGCATCAACTTACATAAAGGATTGTGAGTCTGTCCAAGCATATTTACATTCAGTGCATCTTCCACACGATGCCAGAGGCTACCGAGGTTCAAGCCCAWACACCACCTTCTCAAAAAAATGTCTACCAAAGGAATGGAGGGGTCATCACTCCTTTATGCAGTGCTGCTTTTTCTTACACTTTTTCTTTGTAAAAGTCTTCTCTTCTACACAGCAACCATTTGACAACCATATGATAAATGCATCCTCAGAATGAAATCCTAACTGATATAAAACAAACARCTAAATTTCTACCAAGTTCAACACAGTTTTATCTGGTTTGCAAACTGCTAGAACATGAAATGCTGGCATATTCAACCAGAAAGCAAAATTTTGGCTTATTCCTAAACCTTGCATTTGTTCACTGTTTTACCTTTTGCAAGCCATTTAACCAAGGTCATCCTTTTAACTACTGAATTATTGAAATTCACTTAAGCTGAAATGGGCTCCAAAAAGGCTACGGCTTGGTCCTCCCTTAGAACTTCTGCCAGCATAATCACCTTAGTTAGAAGCACAGAGAAAGAGGAAGAAAAGAACACCTTCTTACCTGACATAGCTGTGCTAAAAGAAAATCCTGTAAAAAAGACAGACACTGGCAAAAAAATCATTTTGCTCGGATAATTTAGTCTGTCTTGGAACTGGATGCTGCACTGCCAGCAAAAGAACTTTTTCACCAACGTGAGGTGATACACAGGTACTCTGGAGTTTGTCAGGATAAGCTCTGCCATCACATGCTCTTTTATCTAAGTGAGCCCTTATAATGTTAAAAAAAGAAGAAAAACACCCAAACAAAGCAAGTCAGAGAGGTGGTATTAAAACACCTAAAAAATAAAGGCAACGTGATGATTTTACGCATTGTTATTCTCAATTTAGGGTCTTCCCAGAGTCCTCCCTTCTTCCTACAAATTCTAAGATTATGTACAAGTGAGATGTGTGGTCCAGCGTTTAGATTACAGAAATGGGAGCCATTAAACTTCTATTCCTGCAAAACTCTAACCCTTGCTTCAGCATTACCCAAATGTAAAACTGATTTATATACAAGGTCTTACGASGATTCATTTGTTAAACGCTAACATCCTTCAAAATAAAGTGACCTAAGCATCAAACATGTATTTCCCCCCGAGATTTCAAGCCTTTTTCGTTAGACAGGCTGAAAACACACCTTGTTCTCTGAGCCTGTAGAAGGAGTTATCACATCGAGTAGTACAAATTGCCTCCATTCATTTTAATGAGAGGTTAAGTGACCATAATTAGGCCTATGAAGTCAAGTGTTAGCCTTTCCACTGCTGAGCCCCATGTCAGAAAATTGCTGGAAGGATTATCCGGCACAAACTCACTTATTCTTCTCTGACCTTTTCGTCCCTTGAAAAGTTTAGGAATGGAAGGTCAGCACAGATATCATTATGTAGGAATGACGCAGCAAACACTGATCCTGTAAACAACTGTGAGATCTTCTGATTATTTAGATAATTGAAGCACTTACTACTGTTCTTCAGAATTAGGAGAAAAGTGATGTTTATAGTATCGTTAACTAAAAAAATGTTGGACTCCCAACAGCATGGGATTTGGTCCAGCAGTAGCAGCAAATGCAGCTAAGTTTAATAATCCAGTGCATTTGAACAATTCTCCTACTATTGCAGTGGTAACATCTGATGTTAAAACGTATGGCAAAACAGCACAGAAAGCAACTTCAGAAATCCACACAGAAATGACACAGCATACGGAGCATTCAAGTTTCCTCTGAATTCACTACATGTCAAAAGAAAACTACTGTCACATCTGATGTGTAAATGGATTAATTACTATGACTGTACYGGACACTCTAAACAGGGTTTGAGGAGAAAGCATTTGCAAAAATGTTCCCACCGGTGCCATCATTCATGCAGCTAAATAGGTGTTAGTCCTAACGTTGACAAGGYCAGACTCCTTTTTACAGCCATCTCCATTAGATTTCTCAAAACAGGTTTAATTAAAAATAGGTCTGGATTCCAGAGGCTTGTCTACAGTTGTGCTCCCACGGGTGCTAACACCTGTTGAGCTACACCAGTGAGAACACTGAAGGAGGAGGAGGAAGGGATGTTGTTGGTTTTTGTAACTTCCCTGATGTTGATGCAACTGTAAAGTTTCCCACTGGCTTTCTTCTCTTCTTTTTTTTTTTTTTAATAACATTAGGATAATTATAAATGTATTGGAGTAAGAAGAAAGGTTGCTGTATTACATTCATTTTACCTACTCGGCAAAGATATATAGCTTTGTTTTTAATTAAAAAAATAAAACAGTGTAAAAAAGTAGCATTTGACACTCAGGGCCGCAAGTCTCTAATTTAAACCTTTCTCACCACATTCCAAAAGGGGAAGAAAGGCAGGCAGGCTCTGAAATGGCGAGATATTGTTGATCCACAGCCTTCTATGATTTGAGGTATTTTTTAGCGTGAAAATATTATGCTTGGACAGATCATGTATTTGTCCAGTTACAGCCTGAGAATAAAGTAAACAGCTCTGAATCTCCAAGAAATAGTATTTGGAAAAGAAAGGACAACAATTCTTACATGTGGAACAGCTGGGGCACTAATCTGACACCTAAGGGTATGTTGACKATGATTTCATACACCTTCCACCTTTGAGACACTTGCAGTAAGTTAATGGATGTGTATGCTGCGCTGGGACACATAAGGTGATGTTTTAAGAGGCAGGGAAGCATAACTGGTCATGAGAATATACTCAATTTCATTCAGGTAAACCACACCACAGCTGCTACCAAGTCATGCTGGAAAGAGCAATACTTCCAYCTAGTGGGCAATAGAAAGATCAAACCCAAGACCTTCCAAAAACACATCCTTATTTTTCCAGTCATAAGCAGTTTTAACTTGAAACTGGATTAATGAGAGAAAACACAGCTGGTAAAAGTGGTGGGAAAGCCCAGCTACTCTGACTCACGGCAGATGCAAACTAATTCTCATGAAAATAAGGATTTTACAGTGGTTAGCAAAGACTTCCCTAAATTAGGCAGATATTAACAATGGACTGCATGGGGCCTGTTACGGCCTGAATCACAYCATGAATGAGAATGAAGGCAAAACCTTCAGTTTCAGAAATGACACTGGGTTTCTGGCCTCACCCACTGTTTAAAGCTGGTGTGAACACAGAACTGGGAGCTCATTGTCTGAGACACCAGAGCTAGTGATGAAAAGCAAAGAACAAAAGGAAAAAGAGAAAGAAAAAAGAAAAAAAAAAGGACAGACAAACCTAAACATTAAAGGAATTAACAGACACCAACAACAATAGAAAAAAAGAGAGCAAAGAGACTAGGAATGAGGTGAGGGGAAAACGCACAGACCAAGCTTCACTGACAAGAGTTTAGTAAACGGTCAGGATTCCCTCACTTGGGATGAAGTACAACACCAAAAGCTGGTCCCCTGACCCCGTTCATGGGTCAGACAGAAAACACGGCATTTTTTAAAAACTTATGATGATACTGTAGTATAGGGCAACGCACTAAGGGACACTTGCTGTCTCATGTACCAAGAGTAGTCCTCAGCCACAGTACCAGAGGGCTCTGTGCAGGCTGATTTGCCCAGCACACAAAATGAGAGGCTGGAGGAATGACCAGAGTTGCTGCTGTCCAACTGCCTCCAGTACCAAGCTGCTTTGGGTAATTCTCTCCACCGTGGAGCTGCCCTTAAGGTAAGGGAAACTATTCTAGGTTCACAGAGGTTTGATGTGAAATAAATGCACAAAGGCACTGCCTTAAGTGAGTGGCTTGCTCGACAGAACAGCAGCATTTTCCTTCCCACTCCTTCCCCCTGAATATCTATGGGTTGTAAACTACCTCCTTCTCAACTCAGCAGACAAAAGAAACAAGACTGCATTAAATACAGTGAAATAAAATTTGAGAACTGACCACAGTTCACTGAAGATCCACGTGTGCTTCAATCTTGGGAAACGAGTCTCTAAAGCTAAGAAGTTACTAGCAAGAGGCAGTGACAATGGAAAGTGCTTGCAACTACCTACTAAGGAACAACACTCAGAGAAAGCAACTTGTAAGRTACAACATTACTCTTGGCATTCAATTCCTCAGCTGTGTTCTTAATGAATCGTTTATACCTGATCTCTCACAGACAAAAACCTAGCACAGACAATCCGGGAGGGAGAATTTGCCCACCAAAGCAGAGACTYTTCCTTGAAAAAGGAATGTGTTTTTTAGCCACCATAATGCAAAATCCTTACGGAGATGAGGTTGCCTTTAACTTCAGCACAGTAAATCAAGGTTAGTCCTCATCTACATACAACTCTCTTACTTTCTACTAACATTATACTTTATACTGTTCTTTTAAAGGTAAGGSCTGTCTAGAAAAACACACTCTTCTCACTTTTCTTTCCACTCCCCTTCCCAGAAGGGGCTTAGAGAAAAACTTCTAAGCACATTTAAACTTTGAAAAAATAAAAAAACATGAGATCTCCCATTGTCTGTGCCTCTTTAGTTTGACCCCAAGTCCATATGAAGTCTTATACAGTCTTTAAGATCACACAGTGTTCCCCCCACACTGAATCCTTGTCCCAGGATGGAGTAACACTGAAGTTGTGTTGCCAACAGCAATTCTAAGCTTAGCGTTTTACAACCATAAATAGCATTCCTTTAATGTAATTTTGATMTGTGAAGGGGTTTTCTGTCACTGGTTGCATTTCTTTTTTACATAGAGACAGGTAAGTCCAAGAGAAGTCTAAACTATAATAGTTATGAAAGAAACTGTAATATGTTATGAAAGAAATTCATAAGAACATGAAGCTCCTTTTCCACTGGGCAACCAACATACATTCAGAACTCGGTTTAGCCACAAAGCATGCTTGTTAGACATGACTAAAAGCTCTCCAAGGAATATGTCTTAGTCTTCTCTGAAATCCAAAAAGCTTTAATAAGAAGTTCCCTACCCTTACAATATATTCTTTCACTTACTGGACATTTCAGCAATCAACCACACAAGTCGTGAACCTTCCAGCACGCAGAGTACAGGGTCAGCATAAAACTCACTGGCAAAGCAGCACCATATGACATCAGACCATAACTTACATACAGACCGCAAACAAATATGGGACTTGAAAACTAACCATTTGTTTGAATTTGATTTTTAGACTAAGGCATTTTTATATCTTTATACATTCTGGAATGTATTAAAGAAAATGTCATTATTAGAGGATTGGCAGAAATATTCAGCCAACCGGACAATTCACTGAACATTACTTCTAGCTTGGCTGGTTAACAGTCCCTTCCTCTTTTCCCACAAGCATCCATGTTAACTCACCAGCTGTACATAGGCGACCTTGTAATCCGGCTTCTTCACTCTCTGATTCTTGTGATTCCTCTTGTTGTTTGCACCTGCAGAAACGAAGAGAGTCCCACCTTTTACTTCCCAGGACTTCCAAGCTCCCCAAAGCAAGGCCAAGCTGAAGGGGTGACTTCACCAGTTATGGTTTATTGTTAAAGAGGAATACTCTTTCTTCAGTACCAGAACAGTATCACGATTACTAAAATGTACTGAAATTGGTAGACACTACTCTCCTCATTTACAAGTAGGGAAACGAGGCATCACCAGACTCAGGCTGCTGACAGCCACTGTGTCTTCACGTCACACACAAAGTTTGCAAAGAAGCAAGGAGGCAAGTCTCCTGAGTAGGGGGCCAGGAGTGATAAACTGTCCTCCCAACATCAACAGCTTCAGGAAGACAAGGAGGAAATGACCACTAAACAGCTTCAAACTTGTCAATTTTTACTACCCAAATAATGAGCTGGATCTACTGTTTATACACCAGGAAATTACACTCCACATCCAAAAAAACCAAAACACCTCAACCTTCTGCAAGTATGCTGGTCACAACTGAGTGRGAAGTTCAATTTATTCCCTGCATATTAGGCAGACATTAAAGCTCTCAAATTATTAGACATTCTAACCCCCTTTCCTCTTTTATCCCTGAATATATACATTCCACCACCACTTCCATTAGCAGTGGAAGACCAAATGGTTATAACGACAAGCATGAATATTTTTCAGTGCTGTTTGGAATTGCACGTGTTTGGTATTTAAGACTTTATTTAATTCTATTTTTCACATAAGCGTATTACAGATGATCTTTCTGTTTTCTTTTTCTTCTTTTACGTGTTCTGAGTTTTACAACCTTATTTTCAAGCTTTTTCTTTCATTCTCCATTTCTCATTATTAGAGCTCTTTTTTCCTATCCCTTYTTTAAAATCATCCCTACTCTTACTGTTACAAACACATAAATCAATTCCTTTGCTTAGAGTCACTGTGTGAAAAAAGCCATCAAAGATGCCCCAACCAACAAGTCACTCTCCATTTGATTAATGCACTGCTTGGTGATCAAAAAGGTAAACAGCATGAAAATTATATTCCTGACTTTGCACTGCATCCAAACTGCAGTCAGAGAAGCTCTGTGGAAGGAAGAATTCATATGTGAAGGTGACCTTTTACAAATTTAGCTTATTTCAGTTAGAGGTGGGTTGCTCTGCTCTAAGTCAGAGTTCAGCATAACTTAAACTAGCAATGATTTTCACTTGGGTTGGTTTTATGTTGTTTTTTTGGTGGGTTTTTTTTGTAGGGTTGGCACAGGGGAAAACCACCATGAGTGGAAGCATACGAGTCTGTAGCAGAAATGCAGTTAACGACAGGTGATGAAACACTGGAAGTTTGTCACGATGATTTTCTGACATTATCTACTGGTCTAACAGAATATTTTTCTTTGCTCTATAAACTTTGCSTTTTGTTAGACCATAAAACCTCTTCCGTGTGCATGCCAGGTAATGGCAACTCACATATTTTCTTTAAAAAAGGYTATGGCTGAAATTAAGTTTAATTACTAATTTTATTAAAACACATGAAGTCGTCCCTTCTGAAGTGAGACACCCACTAGTCTTCAAGGAACTTCAAGGAGAAATGGTACCAACTACAAAAGCATACAGCACAAGCTAGATAAATGTCAAATTAAATTCAGATTTTTCTTTTTAAAACTAAACTTATGTCATAATCTAATTAAAGCATTTGAATATGAGGTGGTGCATATTCATTTGAAGGGACAAATAAACAACTAAGCTGATAAACATCACCAGCTAAGCACCTGAAACCAAAGTTTCTTGAAATCTAATAGACCTTTTGAGAGGAAAAGTCTATTCTGGCTGCACAAGGATGCTGTATTCATCCCTTTGGATTACTCAACCGCACTCACCATACTGTATCCTGGTCCTCACAGCAGCTACCGGCACATTGTATATTTTTTCAAGGTAATTCTTGATATCCACTTTTGTCATTCTAGGCAGTGCAAAAACATTTTGGGGAAAGAAAGAAGGAAAAGTATAAATATTTAAGTAAAATAAAAAAGACCCAGAATATTTATAGACTCATTGATACTCTGGAATAAATACGTCTTTTCCTTGTAACCAAGGTAGCTTTACTGCACAAAAGTATAAACTCAACATAGATCACACACTGCTACAGCAATTCATTATCCATAAACTGTAACAATGACAAATATTTTATCCCCTRCAGCCTCAACAGCCAAAACCCCACATATACTCTGTATTCAGCAAGACTGGGTAGGGTTTCTCATTGCCCAAGCCGASAATCCTTTCTAATCTTCTGAATAGCATTTTGTAATCTTTTCAGGACCTGCCAAAGGCTTATGTATGGGCTTTAGTGAGTGCAACCAGATCGGTCAGGATGAAATAGTCCTGACAAATACCTRGACATCACCTCATTTTCTGTGGATCATTTTCATAAGCACTTCCTTCTTCCTAAGCCTGTCCCTGAGAAGGCTGAGCCTCACTTAGAAAAAGGAGCCAAGCAAAGCTCGTACTTAAATTCGTGCCCTCGATGCAGAACCCCCTCTAAAAGGGGCTCTAGAGGTCWCTAAAAGGTCTCCCTGATGCAGCAGCCCCTTCCCCCAGCCCAAAGGGCGCTATCTGGCACCTCGCCTTCCCGCCCCTCAGCTAACCAGGCAAGCTGCGGCCCAGAAGGAGGCGACAAGAGGCAGTGTGCCGGGACTTGTGGCACTGGGGGGGGGGGTGGTGCTCTAGAAGCGGCGGGGGCCCCTCTGCACCCCCCCGGCGGCGCTGGGCCCTTTCCGCGGCAGGGCAGGCCCGGACTCGCCCCGGCTCTCGCTGCGGGGGGCTATGCCGTGCCGTGCCGTGCCGTGCCGTGCCGTGCCGTGCCCCGCTCCCGCGCACTCACTCCATGGAGACGCGGAACTGGACGGTGTCCTCGGGCTGCGGCACGCCGGGCCGCACCGCCAGCATGAAGAAGTTGGGCCGGAAGATCCGCAGCTGCGGGCCGCCCAGCTGGAACAGCGGGTACCTGCGGGGAAACAACGACGACGACACTGACTGACTGACTGACTGACTGACTGACAGACCGACCGGCACCCCCCCACCGTCGCCCCGACCCGRGCCCGCCCCCCGCCGCGGCCCGGCCCGCTCACACGGCCCTCCTGGCGCGCGCCGCCATGGCCGAGGCCCGGCCCGGAAACGGCGCGGGGCGAGCGCGGCTCCCGGCGGGGCGGCGGCGGCAGCTCTCGCCCCCTGGTGGCGCGGAGGAGCGCCGCGRGGCAGGGCGGGGGCGGTGTGAGGGGGCTGTGAGGGAGSCCGKGGGGGGTCTGACCCCCTCACCCTGGCGGCCCCCTCCTCACGGCTGCCCCCCACAGCCACAGCCCGCCCTGGGGCCCGCCGCTCCCTGGACCCGCTTGGGGCSGGGGGGGACACTGCCTTGGGGCAGGGGAGAGTTCCCCGCAGGAGCCGCAAGGCCAAGGGGCGGGGGGAGGAAGCACCTGCCAAATGGCGCCTCAGTGGGAATTTGCAGCCTTGGCTGTGTTTCGTGCGGACTTGTCCTCATGGTTACAGGAGGGAGGTGATTCTCCTCTGCTCCACTCTGGTGAGACCCCMGCAGGGGTGCTGCGTCCAGCTCTGGGGTCCCCGGCACAAGACAGACGTGGGCCTGTTAGAGTGGGTCCAGAGGAGGGCCACGAAAATGGTGGGAGGGCTGGGACACCTCCCCTGTGAGGAAAGGCRGAGAGAGTTGGGGTTGTTCAGCCTGGAGAAGAGAAGGCTGTGGGGAGACCTTATTGCAGCCTTTCACTATAYAAAGGACGCTTATAAGAAAGGCAGAGACTCTGTACAAGGCCTGTTGTGATAGGACAAGGGGCAACAGTTTTAAACTGAAAGAGGGTAGGTTTAGATTGGACAYAAGGAAGAAACTTTTTACGATGAGGGTGGTGGGACACTGGATCAGGTTGCCCAGAGAAGCTGTGGATGCCCCATCACACTGGAAGTGTTCAAGGTCAGGYTGAACTGGGCTTTGAGCAATCTGATCTATTGAAAGATGTCCCTGCCCACKGCAGGGGGGTTGGACTAGAWGGTCTTTGAAGGTCCCTTCCCACCTAAACTATTCTGTGAATCTATGACGCCACAGCATGTGCTGACAGAGAGCCAGGGTGTGAATGTAGGCACCAGAAACAGCCAGAAGTTTGGAAACATGGGGGAGAACCACCGTCCCAGGTGGGCTTCCCTCCAACAGGACATTTCAAGGGTTGGCAAAGACAATAGACCCCACAGAATAGCTCACATCCCCAGTTTAGTAACAGCCATTTGTGTTTTGACATCTACACTGAATTAACAAAGTAATTCACACTTCAGTATTGGGCTTTAATATTATATGCAGGTTAACTGCCTCAATAAAGATTTTAATGTAATATTTGAGTGAATCATTCTCTATATTGTACTGTGACTTGTCTGCATTTAAGAAATGCTGTGTGCTGAAAACTACCACTTCTATGGATTTGTTCCTTTATTCCCAATTCTTTGATTCCYGATTCTTTGATTCCCTTCATCACTCAAACTTTTAAGTCAATTTCAACTATATTTGGCATCCAGATTGTGAGCTCCCCCAGAACAGAGTCGGCTTTTGTTATCTGCCTGTATGGTGGCTGTAAAACAGGCTTCCGATCCTGGGTCTTTGTTGATGATGCTGAGCCTCATTCCCAGGTGTAGAGCTGGATCAAATGGTATTAAATAAGGWTTTGGACCAACACTCAAATCCTTGCAAAATGGGATGCCATTAAACACCATGAAACACCATTCCAGAGAGCTGTCATTGGAGTAGGTACTGGTCGCGCTTTATTTACAAAATCCAGAGATTTGTACACAGCAATCTACAGGACAGCATAGGGCTGGTATCAGGAGGATAAAGGACATGCTCAGCAGGAATTGAAGATGCCAGCAAGGAGTCATCTCAGTTTCACATCTCAGTTTCCTTTTGACTGAGGAAGCCGCCAGACCCCTCCAGGAAGAAAAAGAAGAAAAGCAGCAGCAATAGCCAACCCAGGCTGATGTTGCAATTTTTGTTATCGTTGAGGTGTGGGAACAGAAGTGATTGGTGAAGGAAGAAAGAGGAGACCAGCAGGGTTTCGGCATGCCACTAAGGGCCATCCTGTCCGGCTCTTTACTTCCAGCGCCCGCCAACCTTGCCCTTGGCTCCTGCCTTCTTGCTGCTACAATACAAAAGGAAAGAAAAACATGTCAGCATGATGGAAACGGTGGGGCTCTGTGACCACGGCGCATTTCTGACAGAGTAGGGTTGAGCTGCTTTCACTTCTCACGTTGGGCACACCTGCCATAGAGCACATCCTGAGAAAAATTTTGTCAATGTTGTGGAAGGAGATTCCTTCTCAGGCTCTTAGTGAAAGGCCAGGATGTGCATGCCTGAAAGAGGTGGACCCTTCCAGATTCCTGCATTATCAGGACAGAAAGTCCAGGTGGTCTCAAAACTAAATGACAGGCCTATCCGGCCACAGACTTGATGTTTCCTGAATTCAAATCTGCTATGATCTGGATTTTAGGATTTAGAGCTGTTTCTGGAGAAAGTTTCCTCATTATCAGGGAGCTCTGGTCAAATTTCCCAGATGCTCTAGTGATATAGTAGTGGAGGCAAAAAGCTGAGCAATAATTTAAATACAACTAAGAATTGCTTTGCTCTAGCAAAGGCAAAGTGGCTTCTGCCTTATATGATGAGAGCAAGAGCCTCCAAAACAGTCCAAACAACTTTTTAGGCCCTTACATCAGTATCCTGGTCTTGCTCGTGGTGTGTGTGGGAGCAGTCCAGCTGCACCCCCCACACAAAGCACCTGAGGCAAACTCTCTCCAAATAGTATCTTCTTGCACACAGAAAGGTGATTACCTTTGCACACAGAATGGTGATTACCATGCAAGCCACTTACCTTCTGACTAAGAAGCAGGCACGCCTGGAGTCAGAGAGGGGCCAGGCGTGAAGTTAGTCGGGTTAGATTCTGCGCYGGCTCCCGTAGGCAGCACCGTGGCTTTTGGGGCTCGGCATACCACCAAACCTTTCCATCTCACACACACGATGATGAGGCTGCTTCTTGAACCAAAGCACATGCAAACTGGGGGCAGCTCTTTGACATGGCAGAGCATGGGATTGGGAGCCAAGCACAAGGTGGTGGGGCCTTGCTATCAACAGAGAGGCCTTCTTCAGAACCACTGGTTCCTCCAGGGAGCAGAAAAAAATGTGGACGACACATCTGGGGAGATTTTTGTGGTGCTGCCCCATGGATTGGTTCAAAAGCACTAGCCATATTTACGGAAGGATGTAGCACAGTGACACAGACGTACACATAGTGGATACTTTACCTTTTGACCAAGTTAGACTTGGTCTGTTCGAAAAATTGACCTTTTTCATGAGAGGGAACAGTATGTTTTCTGCCTATTTTAAATTCATCTCAGTGTCTCTTTTGCCAGCCTTTCCGCAGGTTCAAAACCCAGTGTAGGAACTGCGTAGCTCCTCAAACGAAGGCAGAGTCCTTTTATCTCCATAAGCGCCTGTGATGTTTGATGTTATGCCTAACCTTTAGAATGCGCTTAAGGAGACTTAATGAAGTCTGAAGCAAAAGGATCACTTGATCCTTGTATAACACATTAGCAGACATTGCTTTGGAATGATACAGCCTAGAGTGGATAGAAATTTAAGTACACAGAAATCTCACGAGCTGTGGGCTTCTCAGTGCAACCTTTTCAAATGATGTCCTGAGAGAATATCATGTCTTTTGGGGGAACAAGCACGCAGTAATGGTACTGCCTGTTGTGGGTAGTGTGGTAGTGCCCCTCAGAAGAGCAGCAACACCCGAACAAACCATGGCATCCTTCTGCAGCTGCACATTCTGCTGAGGTTTATCAGCCTACAGCTCTGTACAGAAAATACCACAGGAAGGTCAAGCCTTATGTTTGGCATCTACAGACAACTGAGCCCCCAGTGTTACATTCATCTGATAAGGCAGGGTGGCTTGGGGAAGTGGGAAGACAGTGTCTGGTCACTGCTACCATCCAAAGATGTCACCAAAGACCACCACTTCATTCCTGGCATGACTTTGCTAAGAAGATACAGAAGCACAGTGAAGATCAAATCCCACCACTGCAGAGCTCTCCTCCTTTGCTTCCCTGCAGTTCCTTCCCTGTCTGTTAGTTTTGTACATGCCCTAGCTCCCAGGCTTTGTCTAGCCCTGGTCTCTCATAAGTTCATTGTAAACACCTAGAATGGTTAAAGATAGAAGACTCAAAAAAATCTAATTAAATAGAAGTCTTGTGGGGAAGGAAAGTGGGAGAGAGATGATGAGTGAAAAGAACTCACAACAGTAATCCCATGATGTTAGTCTTGTTACACACCATTCCTTATAATCTTAGCAACCGCTTGTTTACCCTTCATAAACAAGGGTTGTATTCCCTCAAGTATTCAAAGCACCTCGGTCAGGTGTTTGAAAACCCCAGCAATAAGCAGATGGAAATTTTGCAGACGTGGTGTGAAGAAACGTGATTTTTTCTTGTTAGCTGTTAGGTTCACTTCAGTTTCCCCTTCATTTTCTCAATGTGAGGCAGGATGGGAGTTGCCCTTCCATCTCTAGCCTCATTTCATTGCAACAAGAAAATGTCGGTGTTGCGGCTGAAGCAACTAATTTGAACACTGAGAAGATATCCCCAAGCCAGGAGCTAGGAAGGGGATATAAGTACTTACTGCTTCTGAGCCTGATCGATCCGGTTCCTGAGGGTGACAATCTGCAAATAACATACATGACCAGGGTTTTTGGAGATAAAGAAACCTTGTTCCCTCACAGAGAGGGGAGTATTACCTGCTGAAGTGCTGGAAACAGGTGCCTATGGTAGGGATTAATACTTCCTTTGAAATAAAAGCTCACCCTTGCTTGAAGGAGAGAAATGTTGCTCCTTGGCAATAAATCTGCAAGCCAATTTCATATGTCAAGGGAAAGAAGAGCTAGAATTTTATAACCCTTATTAGAAGAGTTCCTGTGTATACAAATTAATCTCCTATGAGCTCACATGTCAAACTGCAGTCAAGTGAACCGGAATGACCATCACCCTGGCCACTTGGAAAGCTCTTGCATGGCCCCATCCACCTGTATGTGTCAGCCTCACCTTCTCACTCTTCCCCTGCTCCTACACATTCAGAAGTGTATAAGCTCAAAGAGCTTCGGTGGACTTTGGATGGGGACCTCAAGAATGGAAGATGGATCACACATTCTGCTGGAGTACTTTTGTTGGTTGGGAGAACAGGAGGTGAGGAGCTTGCTGAGGTCACCACCTTCCCAGCCACTCCTCTAGTATGAGAAGACAACTTTTAAAGGGGCTGAAGAAGAAAATATTTAAGGAGAGCTTGAGCAACCATAGAGGAAAAGGTTGGAGTTGGGGCTCTGAACACCTTCCCAAGCTCTGTTAATGACTGCAAGCCACTAGAGAGTCTGTCCTACAAGACGGAGCGTCTCTTTGTTTAGCCATAGGTAAACTGCATATTTCAACTTGACGCATGGGAAAGCAAACACCTACCTTGCACCTACCTTATGGCCTGACTTAGCCCCTCAGTCCTGGCCTATAGCCCTGGACTCGCTACTGAAGTCCTGGGACTCTTCCAGATCAGGTACTAGAAAAGCCCACAGGAACTAGGGTGTGATAGAGAGCCCTCTTTTGTCCCTTCACCTTCTCGTTTGTAACCAAGTCAGGGTTCTACTTAGTTTTCCTGGGGTGGAAAAATGCACTTGCCAAGATGTATGCTTTGCTTCTGCTGGCTCTGCAAGTCCAAGAACTGATGACCCAACATATGAATACGTAAAGTGGCACTTGACATTCCCCGCGTGTGAAACAAGGAAAAAGAAGTCACATATTCAGGTTGGCCCAACAACCGGTATTTCCTGGCTCATGTCTTTCCGTGGCAAACAGAAACAAAGAGACTGAAACATTAGCGGGAACAGGACAACACAAGGAAGGAAAGATCAGCAGATCAGCTGCTTTTGTACTTACTCATGGAAGTTTTAGTATCTGCAGCAGCGGTTTAAATTATTTTTTGCAACCGAGTATTTTGCCCAAGTGTGGAGGAGAACCAGCTGTCTTCAGTTTGACCCAAGGACTTAAGACTTACCTTCACTGATAACCTTGTGATAGTGACTATAACACTCACTCTCCAATGAAGCACCAAAGAGCAACAGACACTAGAGCTAAAGAACAGCTCCACTCCTGTGTGTCCCAGTTCCTTCCTTTGTCTCTCCCTTGCTTGTGTCTCCTTCATTCCCTTTGCGGTTTTCACTTACCTTTCTCCTCACTTTTTTTCCTGCTATCATCTTCCCTTTTTTCTTTCACTTTTCTTCTCTCATCTCAGCTGTGCATTTTCCTTCTATTTATTTCGCTCATTCTTTACACTTTCTCTCCTTGCTTTTCAGCAGCAGCCACCCATCTCTTTGTTTATGCCGAGGTTTCATTACCATAGCATGTAAGTCTCCCCTGGCACTGCCTTAATTCCTGTTGTTCCACACCCAGTTGACCTGTTATCCTTAAGCTAGCTCTCTCCGATATTTTGGATCTGGATAAGCATGTAGCCACAAGGTGCATAATCTTTCCAAACCCCATACTATTCTTTTCTGTGAAGTCCAGGCTATTACACATGCATCCCTAAGCTTCTGCATGTATCCCCGGTGCATCAGGGTGACTCGCCCATGCAYGTAATACCAGAGGTTTGAACAGGGAATTATTTTAGAGATGGTCTGAGTGGGTTGCATGCTCTGTCCAACAGCCACATCCCTGTTGGACCCCAACTCTTTTCCTAAACTACCGCTTCATCTCTTTTCAAAGAATGGAAGGGGAGAGAAAAAGGAAGTGAAAGGAGAGACACAGGATCCAGTTTTCTCTTTTCTCTCTGCACTTGGAGCCAAGTGCAAGTTTCTGTCTGGCACCTGGCCTCTGACCATGCGGCAGGCTCATGCATTTGGTAGCCTTTGCTGCTGCTGTTACACAGGCAAGTTCATTGTACTTACAACTTGGAAAGCTCCTGCAGCCTGCAACGCAGTGTTAAAATCTAAGAGAGATTGAGATAGTTACATTGGTGTTGCTCRTTCCCTGTCAGCATGTGTCTGTGTGATTGGGAATTAAAAGGAGAGCGAGACAGAGAGAGATCCAGTCGGATTTCTCAGCCACTGAAACCTGATGTAGGTGAGTGCAGACCTGTCCTGTGACTGTGAAGGAAACAYGTCCGCTTTCTGTTACCATATAACGCTTCAGTCAGATGCTCMTGTCTGGAGACAGTTTTCAGTGACTCTAGAGAGCTCAGTCTACAGGGAGTCTGTCTGGGATGGGAATAAAACTTACAACATTCAGGTGTGAAATCAAAGATGGGTTTAAAAATRTTACTTTGCAATGGAGATGAGTGAATTGAGTTACTGATTTTTCAGGCCACGGTTACCTATAGATAAACAAGAATGAACAAGATGTTTTTGGGCAGAGGGTGGAGAGTCCGTTTTCTGTTGGGATTGACTTTCCATGGGGCACTGAAAACCTTGAGAGTGGTCTATTCAATTTCAGCCTARAATGTGAAATCCAGTCCAAGTATGTACGTTAGGGGAATGCAGTTCCACGTGTCTTGCTGCTTAAATATTGCAAAAGGGCATTGGACACCCAAATGATGTCACCACATGGCTTCTGCCAGAGGAGTCACAGAGATTTTTACATTTTGGACCCAGTGCCATTAGCAAAATGGCTTCTCAGCTCACCTCGTATTTTTTCCTCTTGATCTGCTCTGTAAAGTCATACTTTTCAGTCTCCAGCTGGTATAACCAGTCCCACAGTTCCTTAGCCTTGTCCCTGTGTGTTTATGGGGAAAGGAAGATGAGCGAAACACATCACATCATGTATTTTCTACCGTTTTCACATCACTAGTAATGAGGCTTTTTATGTTTTATTCAATGCAGTTCACACATCTTCCTGCAAACCCTTTCCATCCTCTGAAAGCTACTCACCATTTTCAAGGTCACATTTTTCTCACCTTCTCACCCAAGACTTGCACTCTTGCATGTGTCACACACTAACGTATTTCCTACAAATTTAATTTTCCCCCTGACTCTTAATGAAAGAAAAGAGTCCAGGGGAATCAGACGAGAAGGAAGGAGGACTCTRAAGGCCACCCAGATGAGCAGAGCAGCTGCCATTGCACAATCTCATCTGTTTCAGGGCTGAGGTAAGCCAACCTCATCTTTCAGTCATGTGTAGACTCCAACGTATGGAGTCCAGACTATCATCTGATGACTGCTCTGCACCAGAGCRCTCAGCTCCCCAGCCTCCAGCCTCCATGGAGACCCATACTCATACCTTCGCAGCTCAACTCACCCCTGGGAATGCTACCAATCTGTACCTAGTCCCATGAATTACTAATCCTAATTAGCAGGAGAGGCTAACAGAGCTATGCCAGGAGCATGGCTAGATGGCTACCAAACCATTTCAACAATTCCCCACGTCCCCATTTCCCCTCCATTCTCCAGATCAAGGAAGGGCACAACTTAACATTGTCCCATGACGAATTTCAAGGAAGGCCCTCTCCTCTACCTCATTTTTTCATTAGAGAAGACTCCGGGACAGTAAGACCAAATTTCAGTGAATTACATTCAGCAAGTTAGGATAATCATGTTACCTCAGCTTGTCTTCATTAAGGTGGTCGATGTTCAAGGGCTTGCGCCTCTCTGCCAGGACCTTCTTCTTTGTCTCTCTAGCTGTTTGCTTCTTCCCTCTCTTCTGATCAGCCTGTTTTCAGAACATCAATTAATGTCAGACTGCAGACATGCAGGCTGAATGAAATTATTTCAGTGACAGAGCATGTAAGACAAGCTGCTAGGGATCCAGAAGAAGGAAAGGCAAGCTGTTTTCTCAACTTGTAATAAAGACTGTTCCCAGTCAACCCCGTGGTTTAACACTTTCATATTTCTTCCACCAATCCATGGTTTTTACCTTAGCCAGGTAGCTGCTGTATGTGGCACCCATGGAGGACAAGGCCTTCTTCTTCTTGAGATCATCCTCAGCTTTTCTCTTGGCATCTTCTTCCTCTCTCCGTGCCTTTTCCTCCTGTGGAATGTGACACACAGAAGCAAGTCACTCTAGGGGAGACTCACAGCTTCCCCAGCAGCCAGTGTCACTGCAGGAATGTGATGAGAAAAGCATGTTGATGAGAAYTGGTAACTCCTGTTTCCTGCCCTTGCTTTAAGAGGGTGGTCATTTCTTCTCCAGACTAAGACAGGCAGAACCTGTAGGTTTTTTCTCTCAGAGATCTCCTCCAATTTGATGCTGAGACAAGGAGAGAGATGCAAAGACACTTACCGCAAGCCTCGCCTGACGCTCTTTCTCCTTCTCAGCCCGGATTCTCTGTTGCTCTGCTCTTTCAGCTCTGCGCTTCTCCTGCAAGAAGCAGTGGCAGAGGCGTCATTGTGGCTTTATCTACCTCCARTATTATGCCCCACCACCAAGAGCTTTGGTTCGTAGAGAGTGAGCCACCYGCTCCCTTGCCAGAACATGCAGAAGGGTCTCATGTGCAATTCCCAGTTGTAAAACAAGAGGCTGAGAGAGGGGACAGATGTGGGAAGAAGCCATTTGGTGGTGACTTGAGCAGTCACTTCAGTACACGGCAATACAGCTTTCTGCCAAACTCTGACAGTGGACTAATGGATTCAACTTCTCATCTACAGAGGATCTCTCAAAATACAGGGAAATGCCAGAACAAGGACTCACAATCCTCTCCTTGAGGGCAACCAGCTCTTCCTCTTCCTTTCTCCTGGCTTCAAAGTGGCTGTCAATCAAGGCCTGCAGTTCAATCAGATCTTTGTTCTGCCTTTTCTTTTGGATGTCCTAGAAGAGCAGGAAAATGCATTAAGCCAGCCCATATTGCTCTAGGAACATGCCCTGGACATTCTGAGCACCCTGCCTACACAGAGAAACAAAAGCAAAAAGTGTCTGCAGATATCCATGGAAATCTGTGGATTAGCTTAAATGGCTGTTGATGCAGGTCAGAGACAGTCAGAGACTCATCCAGGTGACAGTCAGGAGCCCAGAAGGGAACAGAATCCACATCTCCCRTTCCCCTATACCATATTTTATCCCTGGCTTTGCTTAGCGGCCTCCTCTTTGCATATACTTAGCTGCCTCCTCTTCACTTTGGGATACGAATCTTACCTAGAAAATGTCCTGCAYTGTTGGGCAAAGCAGATATTTCTGTGGAGATTTTCACCACCAGACTTTCTTCATTTTTCTATCAACTTTCTAGGAAGGTATTTGGATCTCTATTTATTATTAAAATTCTGTTGTCATTTTAGGTAGTGTTTCTCAGCAACAGATGAGTATAGGCCTGCTTTATTTCAACCTGCAACTTTCAAACCATTTACAACAATGGGACAGGGGATCTGAGAGCTCCTAAAACACTTACTTTCTCCTTTCTTCGTATATTGGCTTCAAAGATTCAAGGAGAAAAAAAAGAAATATGTGAATTAACATTTTAGCAACAAATGTATCCAGAGAGTTTCAGGGGGCAGAGAGTAGCCTTTCACCAAAAAGAGGCAGCAGAGCATCCATACTTTTGTCCTTGACTTTATCCTCAGCAGTGTCCAGTACAGGAGGAGTTGTGTGGGTTTGCACACATGTATATGACTCAGGTACAGACAGACAAACACAGTCAGTCTCAGGAATACTTACATCAAAATCTACTTTCTCACCCTCCGGTATTTTAGGAGCAGTTAGCCTGCAGAGAGTAAAAAAAAAAAAAAAAGGGATTTTCATCTTAAAGAGCAGGCAGCTTTTTAAATAGCACATCCTGACCTGCCCTGCCCTCAGGAACGATGCTGACAAGGAGAAATGTTGATGGAGATACAGAGGGGTGAAACAGCAAGTCAATGGAAAACTACTCCAKAATAGCACTAAGGACCATTGTCCTTCGTGGAAGGTCATGCAGGGCAGGGAGTTACTCCTAAAAACCCTTTTCATTCCCAAAGCCCATGGTCATTCCCTACCACACAGACAGATTTCGGCCCGCGAGGCTGTCGGCGCAGTGCTGCACGCTCCTGTCGGGGCAGCTGGCGGAGTGGGAAGGGAAGGTGCTGTCGCCCAGAGCCAGAAGGTCCGTAGGAAACCTCAGTGAAGCTCAAGTCAGCCCAGCCCAACATTTGCCATCCYTCCTACTGTCAGCAGTCCCGGATGGATGGGTAGTTTCCCAGCCATGGCCTCTCAGAAAGGATTTGGTGTTGAGCCGCCTATATCTTGGGGTGCTGTGAGAAGACTGTATCTTRGACAGTTCACGAGTCCTCTGACTCTGTCAGGAGCTGGTCTTAAGACCCTGGCCAGTAACTACTGCTAAGGCATCCTCTGGCAGAGGCAGACATCCTGGAAACGCATGCAGGAACAGCTGCGTGTTGCACGAGGGAGGGTTGGCTAAAGGCTTCTAGTGGCCATTTGGCTAATAGACAATCTAAGGTCTTCTTCTAGAACGGAAAAATGATACCAGGGTTTTGAAACTCCCTGCCCCTCATACTTACTTTATTCTGGGCTTCTCCTCTGTATTTGGAAACATAGAGCAAAACAGGAAGGGAAAAAGAGGGAGAACAGTTAGAACAACAGAGATCATGCCAGCTGCTAAAGTGAAAGGAGGGAAGGGAAATTTAACCTTAGGGGAAACATCCCAGAGAAACTGGTTAAAACTCAAGCACTTCCAAAAGAAATAGACACACTCACACACCCTTTTTGCTAGGAGTGAATCTGTTTTTACCCTTGAAACAGAATTTGGCAGAAAAGAATTAAAAGACTGTATAAAAGTCCCAAACGTAGCATCTGGAAGGCAATGGTTTCATGTAAATGCTAAATTATTTTTCTCAAACCATCCTGACCAAAGCTCTAAGGAGGACAGCTGGGCTGGAGGGTAGAAGAAAATGTTGCCTTTTTCAATCAGCACTTCTTCCGCCAAAATTAACCTGAATTCAGAGTCGTGTCAATGATAACTAGGCTTTATCAGTTTGCTCAAATGCCTCACGTGGAGACCAGGAGGGAAAAAGCTTCATGACACATTTTCTCCAGGTTCATTGACTCCCAAGATAGCTTAGAGCACATGTCCCTGAGATACCTTGGTGCCATGGGGGAGATGCTTATTCTTCTGCACTGTGTGGTGCTCCTCAAACCCAGCTTGGAAAGGCCATCCTCTCTTAGCAAGCATCCTCTCCTGCTGAGGTACATGGAAAATTCCCATGGGTGTTAATGGGAATGATCTTTGCATCTCCAGGAGAGGTATAGTGCCCTGATAGGCAGACTAAACCATCACAGAGACTGTCAACTTGGGCCCTCTGGCAGTCAGAAGTGTTCCCCTACAACAGGTGACCTTTCCTTGGCTCTCAGAAATGTGCTGTCTTATGAGTTACTTGCTTAACATTTGTGCTTGTGATCAATTCCCCTCCATGCTATGCTTTTTAAACTTCAGTTATTAACTCCAGTGTAATGCCAGTAAGTTCAGCACTGTTATTCTCACAAACAGAAGTAAATTAAACCTATGTGTTTTTTCTGGCCCAATCTCACAGAGACCCAGGTTGACTTTCATAACCACATGCTACGTTTGAACTTTCAGGGATGCTGCTGGATACTGCAGTACAAGACTCTCCCTGTGTTGGTTTGGTGGGAGGAACTGAGGTAAAAAGCTCACAGCCTATTGAATCTGGTAAAAACAAACAGCTTTGTGAAGTAAAAGTAAAAACAGCCTCCTCAGGAGTGGGTGCAYGACCCCTGCTATCCATATCATGATACAGAAAGCTATTAAATTATGTTTTTTCAAATGCTTATTTCCATCCAGCTGTTTTGGGACTGATAGAGGGAATTGGGAATAGCAAATGGAACAGAGTAGGGTARAATAAAATGAAACATTATAAGAGGAAAAAAATAGCAAAAACTGATACTGGAAAATATTTAGTGGAAACATCAATTTGCAAGGATGTTGGATAATAAAAAAATTGAGGAAGTGTCTGGAAATGGGTTATTGAGATAATTAAGAGAAAAGACGTGAGAGATCAGAAATCAACCTTTCCATTCTCTCACACTTTTGCGTATCAATTTCAGTAATGAAATTTTGGAGGGTAGACTTTTCTCACTTGCTGCAAGAACACTGCCTATCAAAACATGTCTCAGTTGAGGCCTCAAAATACTAGAGCAACGCTAATAAAATAAACAGCATGTAATTAGAAAAGTGTTTTAGAGTACTCATGTAAAGGAAGCCACAAATTGCTTCTGAAGAAAAATACCATTAGCCAACAGTGYACTTCTATATTTCTTCAGTTATTTTTTCGGTTGTTTTGCTTTTCAAATAGCCGGTGAGCTTCTTAGCACATTAGTTAAATTGGGTTTTTTATCTGGAGAGAGGAAAAGTAATCATGATTAACCAGTCTATCAGGGATGTTATTCACACAGGATTCCCTTCCCTCGTGACATACCCAGGTAATTTTCAGAAACGTTCCTGTTTAGCTTAAAGCTACCAGCTAGTAACATTTCAGAGGGGGAAAAAAGTAGACAGAAAATGACGGGTTTTGTCTGTTGACCTTGGTTGCCAGGATCGACACCTGTCTGTCAATGACTGTGTGAATTTGGTTTCAGCTGCCACCGAATCAGTACTTTAAACTTAATTAAACCAACAAACAATTGTAAAAATAAAAAGAAAAATTAAGGTTAGTTATTCTTGAAATAAGAAATTGTAGTTAGAATATTTAAAGGTACCTCCAGAAAACCAGAAGAGGGGATAACAAAGAAATAGGAGCCTGTATTAAAAAACAAACGGTAATAAATCTGTCTTTTGCAGTGCATGACCCAGCATGGTCCGTACTGTATGCACCAAAAGCAGCCCAGCGAYGTGATTTATTTTGAAATGCCCCTTCTTTCAAGACACCAAGTCAAGGAACTGGGCCAAAATTTGTTGAGAAGCAGGAATTGTCATAGCAAATTCCCGTTCCTGTGGCGGATTTTGACTGGCATTCTGGTCATTCACACCATGGGACTGTGACAAAATCCCCACATACAACCCTGCCAAAAGAAGGCAAGAGCCACTGGAAATCCAAGTTCACTGCCCTGGTGATTAGAGAGTCTCTAAGTTTCTGGTTTCCAAAAGGGTTGGTGCAGAGAGTACACATCACCATAAAGACAACCTCGCTTTCTCCTGCCCAATCTATGAGATATTCACACAGTGCTCCCCCTTCCTGTGAATCCATCTGAACTGCCTCTACTTCTCAGAAGCAACATCTCTAGCTCACAGTGTGTCCTTGAAAAAAAAAATCAATATGCTATTAAAAATAAAAGGAAAAAGAGAGAAAAAGAAGGCGAGAAAGGAGCTCAGAAAGGTCCTCAGGGTATTTCCCTAAATAAGAAAAAAGCCTGAAAAGCGAGCAAGAAAATTAAAACAAACAAACAAACAAAAAATTTACAAAAACAAAACAAAACAAGGAAACACAGAAAATGCAGGATGGCTTCAMGTGG
The DNA here is from genome assembly GCA_030449065.1 of Oceanodroma leucorhoa. Classification (NCBI taxonomy): domain Eukaryota; kingdom Metazoa; phylum Chordata; class Aves; order Procellariiformes; genus Oceanodroma; species Oceanodroma leucorhoa. The sequence goes on along the minus strand of JASVER010000044.1, from coordinate 868,457 downwards.
CATTGAGCTTTGTCTTTGGAAAGAGCTGGCCAGGTGTTTTAGGGGTTGAGGGGGTCAGAACACAACCGAGCTACTTCAAAGGCCTGTAAAAGTCAATGAGAGTCTTTCTATACATTTAAACTGGTTTTGAACTTGACCCAGGAGCCTTAAGTTATCTTGCCYTCATACAAGAGCAAAACTGACCCTGCATACATTTAGATTTGGTCCTTTTACGTGAGTCTTGTCCCCACCCATGTGCTCAAGCGCCCGCTCAACCAAGAGTTAGGAACACGCTATCTTAAGCCCATGGCCTGCCCCACCAGTATGAATGAATTTATTCACAAGCTTGACGTTTAGCTCAATTTTAAGTGCATGGCTGGAGCCGAAGTTTAGATATCTGTAGATTCAGGCCTGGAGACCATGACCTTCTTAAGGCTGGGTGAGGAAGGCACATCTATGCAGGGCTCAGCTCCATTTTCAAGCATGCCACTGGGATTTAAGAGATACTTTCCTGGTATTTTGGGGGTAGAGAAGGTTTGCTGATGAGAGATATGACACAACAGGTTCTAGCTAAAAGAGAAGTCCAGAGCAAGCTTCTAGAGCTTGGTTTTCACCATCTACTATCCTAATGAGGATGTACAGGCTTCTCAATACAACAGTGACCCCCCAAGGGTGATTGGATATGCACAGTAAGCAATTCTTTGCGGCAGAGATGTTTTGGCCCAGTTCCTGAGTTTAAAATCAAGTGAGGAACAAAAAAACAAATATAGAAAAAAAGAGTGAGATGTTAGAAAGATGACTTTGTTGTCCTGAGACAACACTGAGCTACCATCATAGTATTCGCCTTCTTCATCAGCTGTAGGTTGAAGGATAAAAGCAAAAGAGAAGAAGCACAGTAGTCAATCCACAACCAGCACTGTTCTCCTAAGAGCAACTGTCCCCACTCTCTCCCTGCCACACTGGGCACCTCAGACTCTCCGTAGATCRAACAAGAAGAAAAAACACCTTTTTGGTGATTTGATTTGGCAAACATACAGCCCTTTTCTCCATGTTCGTCCAAAATCAGCCAGAGTAACCATTTCCCTCCCATGCTCTCAYTGCTCTTGAACAAGGTCAGTGTTTTTAACACCGTTTCCCCAGCACTGAAAGAGAAAAAGGGTGAGAGTCTGTAGCTGCATCACATACCTTCTTCAGGGGCTTCCTCTGCTGGTGTCGTGGTACGAGCAGTGATGGAAAGACAGGAAATAGAAAAAAAAAACAGAACAGATATTTAAAGTTCTTGGAAGCCTGAGGAAGAGACCAGGGAATGCATGAAGGGGGGAAAAAATAAAGGAATTAGTGMATTAAGGCAAGGAGAAAAGGTATCTGGAGAGGCTGTCAGGAGTTAACGATGCTGTAAGGTTAAAGTAGTAGTAAGCATGGAGATTAAAGGAGAAAAGGGCTGCAAGTGATCATTGTGGTTAATACTTGTTTCTCTTGTTTTGTTCTCTTCTACCAACCCAAGACTCCTGTTCTCGGCTCTCACACACACACACACACACACACACACACTCTTGTGTTGCAAGCAAGTGGAGTAAATCAGAAGTCATGTCACATACCTGGCTCATGAACTTCAGGTGTGAAGTGTCATGGAACAAGGTGCAACGGAAAATAAGAGAATGAGAACGAGAAACCTGTTATTTCACACACCAAAAGAGCTTTTGAGCCAAAGGGGAGGAGGGGCAGAGAGGAAAAGGGGAGAGGGGAACAAAGCCAAGAAGTAAACCTGAAATAAAATAAATTAATTACATTTGAAATAGCATATAAACAGAAGTCACAGGACAGGAAAGGAATTCAGTCAGGTGAAACAGGCAGATTTACGATAATAGTGCAGTGCTTAAAAAAACTTATGAGCATTATATGACATAAAGCACAACCTGACAGCACAGTGTACCAAGGTTTACCTTGATCTGAAATATGCACATGAACATAGTCAGCACTCTCAAAGCGCTATTAGATCCGTCCTTTTCTACAGCAGTATTTCAGGCATTTGAAATTAACACAATGTGGTTTGGAAACCTATTGAAATACCTGCTGTAACTCCTCATCAATGTGCAGCTAACTTCCAAAGAAGCTTGGTTCTTTTTTCTACGTCTATGGCTAAGGCCATTTTCTTCCTTGAAGACAACTTGGATGTCTATATAAGTCTACTGCTGTCCTTCACATCCATTTGCAATGTAGAATTACAAACGGATTACTTCAGAGGAAGAAAAGGCTCATTAAAACTCTGTGCRGGTCTACATTTCATTCTTCTGGCTTTCTTGGCAAAGCAAGAATCGATCAGCAATGTGGATTTGCGGGGCAGATTTTGCTTTTCAGCYGTACATGCACTACTGAATATTTTGCGAAGCAGGCACGAAAATAATGCAAAATCTCACAGTATTTATAATCCCTGTGTACAGTCAATGGGTCAAATTCTGTCCCAAGATTTGAAACAAAGCTTTTGCTATAGGAAGAAACATTCGTTCTCCTATCACAGTGCAGAATTTAACCCATTTCACAAGGACGCTTTTTGCTGAGCTATTCTTTCACGATAGTGTATGTGTTCCCCTAGTTTTTAGTAAAATTTTCGTGCAACAGCCAAGTTTCCTCCTACTTAGTGTTGATTACATTTTACTGAGAAAAAAAAAAAATTAAACTAAAAAACCAACAACCCCAAAGGCATGCAAGTTACAAGCTATCATTAACAGATAGGTTGTTATCTCCTGTCACCTTGTATTCGCTTCCCACACACRCTGTCCCAGCAGGCAGACACTGGGGAGTTTAGAAGTTAAATCACATACCTGGAGGGGGGGCTTCATTTAGTAGGAAGTGTCAGGGGAAAAACATAGGAAAGGAAGATAAAAGAATTAGAAATAAGTTATTCAGGAGGGGATCACCTCAAGCTTTGGTAAGACTGGGTTGAAGGARTATCATTTGCAGACTAGGTTATAGGGATAGAGCGTTAATAAGAGTGGAAAAGGAGAGTAATTACAGTGGGGTATGAAGTAGACGGGGAGGGGATGTCATAGAAATGAAAGATAAAAGGAATTTGAATGTTGATGAATTGCAACAATTTAAATCATGCAAATATATAAACAGTGAGCAATTGTAGTAACGCTGGTGACCCTTAAATTTGAAAGAAAACGTGCCCGAGAAGAGAGTTTTACAAGTGTGCAGTGTAACCTATGTTTCAGCTATGGACGTGCCCTTTCAGCTGTTGGAGCAGGCGCGGGGATACCRGAGTTACTGCAAGAAGTAAGGCTTTAAATGTGTCGCTGTGTGTGCGTCTGAAGCTCCACCATCTAAGATCCTCCACTGGCAAATGTGAGGCTTAGCTCTGCAGAACTGGAAATATTCAAGTCTACACAGGGCTCGTCTCTGCTGCAAAGGAGCAGAAACCGCTCGAGCCTGCGTGCCGGGATCCTGCTGCAGGCGATACCTGCGAGCACCAGCAGCTCCTGCTTCTACAGCGCGGGTACCTGCCCTCTGCCCCGGCTGCGGTATACTCACAGCCCTAAAAGTTTTCAGGGGCACTGAAATGTTTCTTCTAAGCTTCTTAGAAGGTGACTCTTCAGCTACAAACAGTAACTATGCTTGTTTGCTATAGGGGAAATAAATTTTAGGGAATCATAAGAATGGATTGATTCTTCATGACCCTGGTTTTCTTCAACATCTTCAAATTCCTATGTACAGGAATGCTTCAGATTAATACATAGGAATTTAGATGTCACACACGTGCTTGGTTAGGTGGAAAGTGTCAGCGAAGAAAAATAAAGGAATTAGAGCAAGAATCACACAACAGCAACAACTCTGAACTTGTGCAGGCCAAGGCTGTGACTTAGAAGATGTATTAGACAAAGACAGCATTAATAACAGGGTAACTAAATAATCATACAGTGATACGAAAAGCTGGGACAGTCTCCCTCTGATATAGAAGTTTTCTTTTAAGCTTGTTATATTTACATCTTCTTTATAGACTTTCCTTTTTGTTATGCTTTATGTTACAGGGGGAAAAGAAAACATGGGGAGACTGTAGGTATGTCTTTATTGTTAATCAGATTATGTTAATACCTGGTGTTCTGCACAAATTTCAAGCTCATATTTGAGACCAACACTCAAGTAGTGAGTAGCAATTCAATAAATACCAGGGGAAAGAGGTACAGAGGCAGGCAAAGCAGCTGGGATGGTAGCAATGACCTTTAACTTGTGCAAACCAAGGTCAGAAAAACCTCAGATAACAGACAAGAATGACTATGGTTAAAAGGAGAAGAGAAGGACGTGAAACGAGAAGAGGTGAGAACAGGAGAGAAATGAGAAGCAGCGCACAGATGAATGTTGAAGTGTTAAGTCATGCAAAAATCAATCGGACAGCTTTCACCTCACTCACTTCAACCCTGGCAAAAGTACTGATCTCCTCTAAACTAAGAGGCTGGTCTCCCTCTGCGGACAGCGGAGTGAAATAGCTGGGATGGGYGGCTGCTGAGATGTGACTGCCTTCATAAAGCTACTCCAAATGGCACAGAATAATTTTCACAGAGAGTTTAGAGGACACTGCAAGTTCASTTTCTGCTTTTCCAGATAATAAACATTATAACATTGCCGTACGCAGTGTAAGGATGGCTCTGAGTCCAGTCGGTGGCTCTTATTACAGCTTATACATTGAGATATTTGTTTACAAAAATGTTATTACATTTTTCATGCAACAGTTAGCTCTTATATTCATTATTATGCATCACAGAGCAGAGGAAATTATTACKGGTGGAAGGTGTAAGGAAGCTGCAAGTTACAGTTTATCATTAATATTTGATTTTTATCTGTTTCCTTCCACCRTCTTTGAATTCCTGAGTATAATATTAGAGTTACTGGTATCACTTTCCAACAGAAACCATAGTTTCAATTAAATTTCAATATTTGAGAACTCATGTAGATTTAGCTAAGATTTTGGTTAAAAAAATAGAAACAGTTTCACAACCATAAAAGGTTGCATGGATATTAACATCTCTAGAACAAAACCTTTCAATTTTTTGCCTTGTGACAATCTCTTATTCCAGATTTATTCTTGCATCACACTATATATATCCCATATTATCCATAAAGTCAATGCTTCAGAAGCATCTAAAATAGAATTTTCATTTCAAAATTTGGAAATCTTCCATAAAGGAAAGAGGAAAACAGAAAAAATGTTGGAACAAAATGTTTTGTTTCAACTAAATTAAAATAAAATCATTTTCAATAGTTGCCAGACAAGGCATTCCTCCTTTTTTGTTGTTGTTGTTCTTTGTTTGAAAAGTTTCCCATTTGTCCCAATCCAGAACATGACCCAGTTGTGAAATTGCCAAGTGCAATTGGATTTCCAGCACACAATAACCCTTCAGATTGACGCAGAGGAATTCAGAAGTCACATACCTGGTTCATGGACTTCTTTAAGAGGGAAGTAGCAGGGAAGGAGATGCAAAGAAAGATAAGAGAATTAGAGCAAGAAACAGGATGATTAAAAAAACCTTACACTTTTTTTAGCCAGGGTGGAGGGTTAAAGGGATAAAAACCATTAATAAGATTAAAAGAGAAATAGAGGGCACGTATGAATGTCAATTAGAAAATCATGGAGAGGAAGGACAGGGGGTGTTGGGAGGTAAAAGATGCAGACGACTAACATACATATTCATAATGTTATAAATCAAGTGCCATTGGTAGCCTTTGGTTGACAAAAATATTTACTTGTATTTAAATCAAGTCCATTACCCATAGGTTTGAATGTGCAAAAAGGGTAATAGACAACCTGTTCTTATTCATGTGCATAGAAATCCCAGCCTCTGCGGAAATCAGTGGGCTCGGAGGAGCTGGCATTGATTTCCTTAGTGCCCAGGATTTCACCACTGGCCTGTAGGACCACACACCAGTGTAGGAAGGTGAGTACGAGCATGTTACTGCTCTCCTACCTGCAGGATAAAAGTATCCGATAAAAGCCTAACTGGACATGCGGGGGGGGGTGTGGGGGGGCAGAAGGGCAATTGAAAGGTAAATGGGTTTGGGCTGGCAGGCTGATGCTTTAATAAGCATGACCTACTATTTTGCTAATCACACAGATCGTCTTACCAGATCTGGACGTTAATTCACTTTATAAAATCAAGCAAAAATGCAACCCTGCTACCCCCGTGTTTGCATAATGCACATTAACACAGAAAAATACCAATCGCTATGGAAAAAGCATGCAACTACATCTTTTCTCTGAATTGGCATTTTCTGCAARTATGCTGCAACCAAAATGATGCCASTCGGTCCAATCCTTAGCCCAACAGAAAACTAGGTATGACGCGGTGTCACTTGTTGCTCGTGACTTCAGATGCAGGTCTCTCCGCATCAGCGTACGTCGCCACAAAGGTGAGTTTTGCCTCTGCGCAGTGGCGGGGGGGGACGGGAGGAAGAGGTGTGCGCGTCCCAGGGACGTAGCATTGCCACAGGGCACGGCTGTCCCACCTCCAGCCCCGGCACATGGCGTAGAGGAAATGCTTTTGGGAAGACTATCCCCGTACCAACTGGTGTCTGTGCCAATAGCCTGGTTAGAGAAATCAGAGCGCTGGGGAGCGTATAAGCAATGCCCAGCCTGTGCTTCGGGCATTGCTTTCAAAACAGCGGTTAGTACTTATTACTCATCACGCCGCTTATCCTCCGAGAGCGAAGCAGCCGTCAGCAAGTGTGCAGAGGATAGTTTTGCATCCTCTCCTCTTCAACCACCTCCAGAATTCCTGCACGTGTTACCGCTTTGGACAGAAACAGAGGAATTCGCAGGTCATGGCACATACCTTCCTCATGAGCTTTAGCGGGTGGGAAGATTCACAGAGCAAAATGCAAAGGAAGACAAGAGCGTTAGAAACATCAGAACAACCTTTCACTCGTACAAAGTGGAGGGRGAGGGAAAGCCTGAGAGTATATTGCAAGGAAATAAAAGGAATACGGGTACGAAAAGCACTGCTGGAAGTGAGGGCACAAATGGTCTGAGCTATTAAAAACACAAAGCTGATTTAAGTGGCCGTATCAGATGGCATTTGTCTTATATGCACATTCCTGCAGTCCCGCATAAAGCCCGGAGCAGCATGCCRTTTCACAACCCTGATGCTTGCCCAAGCGGATTTACAACCTGAGGCCAGCAGGTTTTTGGTGGCACGTGGCTGCACGTACTACCATGAGACAGTGGCCTAGAAACTCCATTGCATGAAGAAGAAAACTGTCTTTAAACGTTTGCAAAGCTAAAGCATCAGAATTATCWCCCAGTTTTACGCAACTGGGTTTAAGCTGAAAAAAGGGCATGTGGAAAGGCTATTGTAAGAACGCCAGCCCGGTGAAAGAGGGCAAATCCTTTCTCCAGCTGCGGCGTCGGCAGTTGCTGTAGCAGCAGGCCGATCATGGGCACATCTGCACATCGTCCAGAGGCCCGACCTACCCCAAATGGTCCAAAATAAGCCTCCCAGGAAGACCCAACCAGTTTCAGAGGGAAGGCTTTTCAATCTTCATCCTTTCAAGAGGCTTACATTTCACCGCAGTTTTCATACTTTTTTTTCATGCAACAATTACCACGTAGCATTGCCAGTGMATTCAATGTCAGGACAGAACATGAAGGAAGAGAGTACAAAAAACAAAAAGGTGGCAAGTTTTATTCTATATTAATATGCCTATTTTTAACTCCTGTTTCCTTTTACCATCTCATGGCTTACTGGCTAAACCAGAGCTTACTCTGAAAGACGGRAATTCAGGAGTCATGTCACATACCTTCCTCCTGAGCTTCTTTAGGTGGGAAGAGCCACAGGACAGGATGCAAAGGAACATTAGGAGAAACACATTATTACATGGGCTGATATTACACAGGCTGAAAACTCTGTTAAACCAGAGGGAAAGGTTTTATCCCAGTAAAGGATGCATTAATGGCCAGGAGGGGAAGGAATTTGAGGCACGTGTGGTTGGGAGACAACTGCACCATGTAAAAGGAACYGGGAAAAACATATTGGAGAGGGAAAAATCTAACAATAAGCTCAAATAACACATGCTGGAATTTCCCTCTAATTCCAGTTTTATAGGAACAACCTCCTGCCATTGCCCGGATGGGCTTTATGGTGAGCTCCGCACACGGCGGGAGAGGCTGGGTTACCGCCGAGCTGACGTCTGCCGGACCTGGCACTGAGACCGTTCCCGTGTGTGAGCCTGCGGCAGAGCCGGTCACAGAGGAGAGGTGGAAAGCAAAGACAACAGAAGCGATAAGGCAAAGTAACCGGGTCCTGCTCCTCTCGCACCACCCTTGAATCCCCCCCCACCGCCAAGGAGACGGCGGGGAGCAATTCGGAAGGTGATGGCACGTACCTGCTTCGTGAGCTTCGTCAGGCGGGACTTGGTAGGGAGCAAGAGCAACGAGATGGAAAACGAGAACAGTTAGATTAAAGGGTATGTGAATGCGACAGGGGGGTCTAAAAACACAGGGGGCATGAAATAGAGAAACAGAGGAGGAGATGAAACGGAGACAGGCAACAAAAGTACACASAGGTACAAGAAATGTAAAGCCTTCAGGACCTGGATGCTGTAAATACCCTGAACCTCAGATCAGGTCTTCCACGGTGTTACAAACCGGTTTACCCTTGTTTCAAATRTGCCCGTAGCACAAAGCTTTGCGAATGTGGAACCAACGCACCCTTTGGCTCCTCCTACCCGGAGCACCACATCCCAAACCTCTCAAGTGCAAAGGGTGGGTGTCTGTTCCATCCCCTCTTCTGCCCTGCCTGGCCCACTTTGCAAACGCCGCGTGCAATGCGGGGAGCCCGCTGRGGTTACTTGGCAGCATCTACATAGATATAATTAATAAGATCTGCGTTCTGCAGCATTATTATTCATATTATATATAATACTATATATTATAGTCTATAAACTTATAATATATACAATATACTATATATAATATTACATATTATAGAATATGTACTATATGTAACATATGGCCACACACATACTTTACCACAGATGGATTTTGATTTCAAAATCCATCCGATCATTATCTGCCAAGCTATGTAGGAGAAACCAGTTGACATCTGATAGAAACCTTTATAGCCAGACCCCAGTTATTCCACGGCAGGCGTTACAATCACCCGGGGCTAAAAATCAGCCTCAGAGCCTGCTGTGGCTTGGATAAGGGGATGGTATCTGCATTCCCCCTGCTGCTCCCTCCCCGAAATCGGAGCGGAGGTGTCCACACAGATACRTGAGGATATGGGGCACCCTCGGTGCAATGTGTGCAAGGGACAAGAAAAGCCCTCTGCCTGCAGATCGTCTGTCCCAGCATCTTTCTCTTGCCTCTTGTTTTCTTCTACCACCTTGCAAAATCGAGGTGCGCATCGGCACTGAGCCCTCCTGCGGGAAAGAGGGGGCCTGAGAAGCTGTTTCACGTACCTTCTTCTTGAACCTCTTCTGCGGGTGGGAAACGGCAGCAAAGGGAATGGGAGGAGAAAATTAAAACAAGAAATATCTTATTGGAACATTATTGAGGTTTGCCAAGCTCCCAGGCCATTATGGGTAAGAATACACAATGATGGAATTACAGGATGAGAGAGAATTAACAATAACATTTTTATGGGCATATTATGGGGTTATAAATGTTACTGAAATATGGGAATGTGACCACAAATGAAAACCACATAAAAAAGGCATCCAATGTTTTATTCTTTATTAGAGCTGGCTGAAATTTCCTAAAACTGACTTTCGGTGAATTTTTAACCAAAAAGAAAATTGCTGCCTTTCTTTTGGTTTAAATCTTTTTCTCAAATGGTGAAAAATTTTTGCCAACATTTATCAATTTTTGAAATTTCAAATAAATTCATTCCTGAATGTCAACAGCTGGATATAAACTTTGCAGGGTGTCCCCCTCCCCCTCCCTTTTAAAAAACCTAAACTTTTGGACAGAAAGGAAGGGACTTGACACCGTTGTGACAAAAAAAAAGGCAAGCAGTTCAGTAAAAATGGTAGGCCAAAACAAAAATATATATATATTTGTTTCCATATACATATGACATTAAACCACTACAAATATCCATATACACACACACATATATGTATATAAATAAAAATTATATATGCGTGTGTATATTATATATATTATATTGTTTTATAGATGCGTATATTTATATATATATAAATGTATATATGAATGTTTTGGTTTGATTTTTTAAACAAAAAAACAGGCCYGATTTCCTACCAGCTCAATAAGTGACATCAATGTCCGTCATTGCATTGATGTCTGTGGCTCAGGACCGAGTCCCGGCCACTGGGTGTGAACCGTTTGCTCTGGATTTCTTCACACACATCCTTCCTCCACACTGAGAGAGAAAGAAAGCAGAAGCCATGTCACATACCTTCTTCCTGAGCTTCAGGTGGCAAGTGTCATGGAACAAGAAGCAACAGCAATGAAAATGAAAACAGAAAACTGTTAGAAACTGATATTGGGGTGAGCTCAGGCCTGGAGGAAAAAGTGGTTAGAAAGTGATGGAGAGAAGTTATATGGAAAGGAAATGGATGACTTTGGAAGGTAACACAAAGGTCAAGCGAAAGTGGAGAGCAAGGAGAAGATACACCTCAGAGGAGATGGTCATGCAGATTAAAAAAATAGGAAGTGACCTGCCTATTACTTTTATATTAATCATTAAATTCTTGAAACCCAAAAGGAGGCAGTTAGGGAAGGAAGGAGAAAGGCAAGAAGAAATGCTTCTCCTTTTAGGAAGGCTTGTCTGTAGGAGCAACACCCTTTGCTTACTCTTTGGACATTTGACAAGGCATGAAGGATGGAGCATGAATACCACCTTCACCCCCSTGACTCTGCCTCTCCGGGCAGGACTAGAGACATGATGATGACTGAAGGCACCTCTACAACCCATTTTGTGCCTCTATTTTCTTTTTTTGAGCCCTTGATCCCCTTGGAAGCAATGCTGGGGGAATCAGAGACATAAGGATAATGTACCTTAGGGCAGGAACTACTCTGAGCACGGCCACAGTTGCACCTCTGTTCCCACCACCACTGACGGCAATTAGCCAGTTGCAGCAATTTGGGGGAATTCATGGCCAAAAAAAACCTGCTGTGTATAAAATCCCCAAGATGGACATTTCAGCAGAGGGGTAAGTCTCTGCCTCAGAGCTGGTCTCATACCCCCAGGTGCAAATATTCCACCTCCCAGTAAAGGGTTTCACTCTTGACCCCTTAGAAGATGTCTTGGACACTAAGGGCAGATCCTGGGAGAAAGCCCAGAGTTTGGCCCTCACCTCTGTCCCAGACACCTTGGGAAAACGGAGGATGACAACCAGCAGCTACGCTTGCCTGAACTGAAGCCAACGTGTCAAAAGTGCCTAGCAAAGACACCGATACATCTTCAAAATCTTCCTCGCCCTCCTGCCTACAAAAGCTGAAACAACTAGGGTGAGAAAGGCTTTTCATGCTCCATCTTTCCAGATCCGCGCTCTGTCTCTCACAGCTTGTCAAATCACCTTTTGCCAGCTAAAAGCACGTCAAAAAACTTCATCTTTGCCAGTCAGTTCTCTGCCTCGCCTTTTCCATCCTCGGCAGTGCCCTGTGGGGTGCTCCTCAGGAGCTGGGCAACTTGCTCTTCTTTTCAATTTCRAAGTTTAAACTTAATACGTGGACATTGCCAAAATGAGAATGGCAGAATTTCACCGATGATACGTTGTGTGGCTCTGCGCCAGTCCCTGCTCTAAAACGCTCTGAGTTTACAGGCGGGTTAGCTCCCWGCTTTACAGCCGTCCCCTACGGCTCATACAAATACTGCGTTTCATCGTAACCTGAAGGCTCGGCACACTATGGCCCCAACTTGGCTGGTTTTATGGTTTCCGACTGATTTACCGATCAAGTGTTTCAGGTCACCTTTAGCGGCAAGCGCCAAAGAGAAGGGTGAAATACAGACAAGGAAAAAGCAGGACCAAGAATCAAAGAAAGATAAGTTACATTCCAAGTTTTTTTGTTACCTTCTTCTTCGTATTCCTCTGCATTGAAATAGGGGAGGGGGAAAAAAAGCAAACAAATCAACCATCAGCCTTGACACATCGGTAGGACATTACCCACGGCAGAGCCTTTTGCGCTCACAGGGATGCCGAGCAAGATGGCCCCTGAGAGGCCACTTCCAAATCAGCAAGTAAAATAGCAAATAAAACGACTTTGAGAAAAAAGARGTATAAAAGGGGAGGAGGGCGAGATTGTATTGAATTTTTTCTTGGGCAATGGGAACTTAGGTATACACACGCATTAGAAGAAAGAGGTGGCAGAGAGGGCCTCCGAGTATAAGAAAAAACAGCAAAGAAAACAAACTTGTATATTTCTATGTATATTACTTGTATATATTGTGGGTTTCTATGTTTTAAAACAAAATATTATGTATACAAAAACAGCAAAATAAATTGCCAGCAGATGGCAGTGCCCCTACAAAAACCAGTAGCGTCCCCCACAACCAGGGCATCAATTTGGGGCTACAAGTGGTGTAAAATCACCAGAAGCTGGTGACAGTCAGACAGACAGACACGCAAAAAAAAGAGACCTCAGATTTATCTAACCATACCAGCACTTTTTGTTAAAATATCAACAATGGGCAGAAAGGAGAAGACGGACACRGCCAGCGAATGCTGCAGGCTTGCATGGAAGCAATTAGAGACAGATTTAAGACTTACCCTCTCCTTGCTCCCTGCGAGAGAGGAAAAAACGTTATTGAAACTAGATAAATATTCCGTCCACTCCGTATTATCACCAMGCTTTAAACCATATACTGAAGCAACCCGATGCACTGCTGTTTAAAGTCTGTTGTTTCCCCCCATTCTCCCTTTGCTCTTCCAGGAGCCATTTGGTTTTAGGATTAGTAAAGTGACTGGGTTTAGGTTTTATTTTAAATAGTGTTGCTCATTCTGATGATGCATATGGATCCATACCCAGGAATAATCCTACTGCCATAGGGGCTATAACATGATACCTACACATAAGTGCTGTGCGGGGGCTGGCGAAGCTGGACCTCAGCTCGGTGTGCCAGGCAAGCCAGCCTGTAGCCGATGGCCCACGCCAACCCAGATGTGCTACAGGCTCCCTAAACCTTAGGGCTGTCTAATAAAAATTTGGGATGAGCCAGATGCTGCTCAATGTTTATCCCGTGGCTGTAGCAACATCAGTCTCGTGGCCTGCTCCCGTTCCTTGCCCGAACTTGCCAGCCTCTCCTGCTCTACCATCACCTTCGGCATGAAACCCAAAGTCCAGAGCAGCCCTGGGGCCAGACCCTAAACAAGGGACRCGTTAGTTAGAGATTGCTTGAAGAAGGTGCCAAATCTCATCTTTGGAAATTTTCTTTTAAGAGCAGGCTGGACAAAATGACACAGGTTTGAGCTGAGCCAGCCTCATAGCAGAGGAGGGGACTAAGGGGCCGCTGCAGGTCTGTCCATAACGCCTCGGACCCCATGATTGCCCTAAATCTCCTCTCTGTACCTACTGATGCGTAAATGTCAAATGACCCCATTGGGTTTGGTCATATTATTCTAGATTTGTTAAACCAGGGCAAAAAGTGGCTCCTCCACTACACTGTGTGTTTTGTTCCCCCTCCTCCAGCTGTAGTGCCATGGCCACCGAGGACAGGCTGAGCTGGGTGGAGGTGTTTGGAGAACGTCCCGTGTTGGACAGGGAGGATGTCAGGTGAACTTCGATGGACCTTTTGACACCCAAAATCCAAGATGTCCCTTCCCCACTGCCTCRGGGGGCTTCAGGCCATGCATGGAGCAGCACCCAGCCTCTCCTTCCCACGGGGATGCCCTCGCTCCACTCCATGGAGACAAGCTAAACAGACGAACACACAGGCGGCTTTCTCTCTACTTACACTTCTTCGGTATCAGACATGTTGGCAGCGAGTTTCTAGACAAAAGATGAAAAGAACAAAAAAAAAAAAAAGAAAAAGAAAAAGGTCTTATTACCAGGAGCACCTCCTAGGAAATGCCAAGGCAAGAGCAAATGGGTTGACATTTGAGGACAAAAAAAGCCCGGCATCTGCTTTCCCACACAGCAGCCAATCCCCCACCAACACTGCCATTTTGGGAGCAGCACAGACCTTTGCCAGCCAGGTCAGAGACGAAGGAGAGGGGAAGAGGAAAAGATCATCTGGAAAGACATGCCCTGTCAACCTGGCTTTAAGTTACAAAACCTCCAAAGCTCAGGGAGACGGGCGTCCTCTCGCACCCATCTGACATTTCCATTGCTCCAGCAAGATCAGAGAAATTTTTCTGTCTGTTACACTACCGCAAGTGGGAAGGCACCAGCTCCAAAGCATTAGTCAGAGCTAAAAAAAATAAAATGACTGAAACTACTGACATACCCAGAGATAACTATTTATTTGTCAGCACCCAAAAGTGCCTTAAGTAGTAGTGTCTGGCTCATAGAGATGATGAATGAGTGAACAATTATCTGTTGATTAGTTTAGGAGGAGAACTCGCCAAGTGCCTGGTTAGGCAATTCACACCAGTATAACCAGTTGCATTTATTACAACCAATCCTCGCACCGCGGGGCAGAAGTGAACCCATCCACGGCACTGTCCTGGCTTGCATTTCTGCGCAGCCCGAGTCGCGGCTGCGTGCAGACCACCGCCCGCGGAGAGCCGCAGCCGGGGAAGCGCGAGGGCTGGATACGGCCGCCCTGCTAATCTTTGCCAGATCCCAAATGTGTGTATCGGAGCCTCGGGCGGAGTCAGAGGGAGCGGYGCTGCTATTCGGGGAGCACCACGGTAATATCGCAGGCTGCACCAGGTTTGGTGAAGGTAGCGGTGCGACGCTACGGCATCAGCAGCAGCATCAGCTGCCCTGAGGCCAGGGGGAGGAGGTGGGGAAGGGCCCCCGAAACGCCCTCCAAATCCACGGTGAGTCTTAAATTAGAAAGCCACGCTCCTCCTCGCTGGGAAACCCTAACCGTGACTTTCATGACTTCATTACTCAGCTGATATATGAGAGACGTCTTGAAGGAGCAGGTGGGCTGACTTAGGTTCAAAAGGAACAACTGCAGCTCAGCGGCTTTCTATTTCAGAGGAAGGCAGTAATCCCATAGGCTCCAACCCTGCCCTATAAGGGATCCTCTCCRTTCCCCAGCCATGACCCTGGGCACCACGCATTAACACCAACAGGATTTAAAACCCCCATGTTCTAAGCAGCGAYAAACAGCCAGCGTGTTTTCTTCTAGTTCCTCATTTGTCCTCTTTCTGAAATTCCCTGGAAGCATTGCCCTGGAAGTAGTGCCAGCAATGGCCGTGTTATGACCTGATCTGAGTAGCAGGACAGGAGGATAATCTACTGGGTTCAGTGATCTCTTGGTCCCAGGCTGCTTTTAACTTGGTAGCTGTGATTGCCCACTCCTCAAGTGCAACAGCCATCCCATGGAGTACTCTGGGGACTCTAATCCCACCAGGCAGGAGGAATCTGGRAGGAATTTCATGTTTGGGAGGAATTTCATATTTGGGAGGAATTTCAGCTCTTCAAAAGGTTTTTCTGCTGCATCGATTCCTGCTGCTTCTTCTGTTACTTACTTGGATGCTACAATACCTCTGGTCTCGCTCCCCTGGTCTTTTTTATCTAGATGATCAAATCTTCAGGATAAAGACTTCCACTTGCTATCTGCACAGTGGCTAGCAGTAGATTAGGTTTGCAATCTCATTTCAGCCTCCAAAAATTGTTCAAGCTATTAGTAATAACACTTGACAGTATGTTGGTTTATGCAGCGGGACAGCAGAGCTTCTCCTGGCAAAAGCCCATAGAGGAAACCTGCCAGATGCCCAGTTGTTGTCTTCTTCCAAAATCCATGATCTCTAAAGACTCAGGGCAATGGCCAATCCTCCCACGARTTTTGCCTTTAACTTATAAACCCAGACTTCCTTATTCCCAAGGTAGAGGGAAAAAAAAAGAGGACTTTTAAAGGGCTTGGGGCTAAACTCTTCTTCCCTCTCACTCCAGTGGCAAGAAAAGTAATACTGCTCAATGCTGGAGAAGAAATCAGCTCGAGAGCCCTGCGTATGCATGCAGAAAGCAAACGTCTGTTCAGTGTAGGATAGGCACGTAATGCAGAGCATGCTGTTCTTTGCGAGGCAATTGAAGTCAATGGGAGTCTTTGCAATCAGGCTTTCCATTAACAGTTATTGGAATGAACTCATCTAGTCTCCAATTTAGCTCTAAGGACATCTTGCCGAGGGTTGTCACATTGGCTGTTCCCCTACACCCTTCCATATTTGTTAATCCAAGTGCTGCAAATGCAAATGGGATTTTGCATGGCATCTGTCCGCATGCTATAAAAGCCGAGCRAGAATGCCAGCATCCCTGACACCGTAAGACCCCAACCCTGAGGGGGTTTCTGGGCCCCAGATAAAATGAATTAATTACAAGTGCATTGGCAGACTCTGTGCAGAGATGAGCCAGATGCAGAAACCCCACAGGCTAGGGCAGGGGGGACAAAAAAATCCAGGGGGAGGTGCAGATCTCCGCCTTGCAAGGGCCAAGCGTTCAGCCAAGTTTGGTTGCTTTGTCGGGAGGAGCTGGCATTTAAGACTGCAGCTGACTGTCACTGCGCTGGCTGGAAAGCCAAAAAGGTCTCGCCTCAAGAAGAACAAGGTGTCTGTCCGCTTCGTGGCATTCAAAAGCCATCTGGTCCCTCAAAGCCAGGGGCAAAACACAGACCATCATAGCAACAGCCACCCAAGACGAGAAAGGCTCTTTGATGCCCAGCACTGTCCACGTGGCTAACTGTCATCAAAGCAGCCAACAAAACCAAACCACGCTTACATCCAAAAGGCAATAAAGAAAGCAATCTGCTAAGAGCAGTATTTTTTGCCGTTAGGATTAAGTTCGCTGAAGGCAATGGGAAGTCTCCAGCTGGCTCGGGATTACCCTTCGGTGGAAATTACTTTACGCACAGCAAATGCAGCCTAAGATTAAGGCTGTTAGCACCTTAAGGCAATAACTGGGTTTTGTTTGTACAGTGGCAGAAAAATGGAGTCTGGTCTTGACTGAGGTTTAAGGATGTAATAAAATCCATTAGTCAATACTGCCCACCATTTGGAAGGAAGTGGGAAAATTTCACAAGACCAAAAACTTCCTGCCTGCTCCCACCCCTTAAAGGTGAAAGCAAAGGTTATTTTCTGCATTTTGTTCAAGCTAAGCAGGTCACAGCTGGAAGGACAAATACCCTGATCCTCATCAGCCCCAGGTGGGCAGGAATGCCGTGTCCCTTTCGGCCCCAAATGCTCCTGCCCTTGGCTGAAAGAGCAGAGCCAGCACATCCCAAGAAGCCTCTTAGCAGCTGAGAATGCACCCGGGAGGGGGAATGGGCTGCCTTGCACCTCCGGGCCATCCCTGGAAATAACCCGCCCATCAATCATCCCCTCCCAAGCCAGGCCATACAAGGGAAGCAAGGTAGCATGAGCCATATGGAAAGGGGGGAGGACAAAAGCGGCCATGCACGGGCAATGGGACCTGGCAGGGACAGCTATCAGGCGAGGACTAGGGGTACGATCCACCAAGAACCACATGGCCACGCTTTCCCAGCAGGAGCTGCTGCAAACCCACTGCATCCTTTTTTTTTAAAATATACATATATATATATATATATTAAAAAATATAGGTATTGTATATATCTATTAAACATATAAATATATACATATAATTTTCTATATAAAAAGTATATACATATACTTTTTTAATATATATTTCTTCCATCCTTCTGCCTTTGTTTCTGAGCTGCTCAGTGGTTTCCAGCAGAAAGTGTTTCTCTCCGCGGGGGCTGGAGAGTGAAGTGCCCACCACAGCGCTGCTGCTGAAACAGGGTAGCGGGAGCCAAGCGCTGCTGCAGGCTCCACCAACACAAAGCAAAATCCCGATTCCCTGCCCCAAAATGTGCCCTTTATCCTTGTCTTCGGGGTGATATGATCTGTCAGATCCCTGCATGGGGTTTGCTAGGAACAAAAAGGTTGAGACTAAAAGGCAACGACCACGTTTAACGTATAGCCCCTGCCTTTCCCCTGGGCTTGCGCCCACAAGGGACCTCTGCCCGCCCCAGCAGTCGCCTACGGCCTCGCTGGAGCTCCCCCACGCCAGCGGCACGGCTCCCACCCAAATCGCTGGCATCGAAGCCGCCTGTGCTGGTGACACTCCTGCCTTTGTGGGACCCCCCCCTACCCCAACAGCGAGGAGCTCTGCCCCGCGGGGCAGCTGCAGGCTGGTGGGGGATATGGCCCCCACGCAGGGGGGATTCGCCCGCACTAGGTGGTCAGGCCAGCAAAGTGCAGGGGTTTGAAGCCGTGCATAGAGGGARCATCCCATCAGCACTCTGAATTTAACCCCCTCCTCCTGCCCCTCCCTGTGCACAGGGGGATTCTCTCCCAGTTTTCTTCTTTTCCATGGGAGGGGGCAGTTTTCTRTGAGCACATTTTTGTTTCTCAGGTCTCCATCTAACCCCACACCCCACAGCCCTCCTCATCGGCCGGCAGCTCCCCGATGGTTCTGCCCTTCACCCCTCTCACCTCGTCCATCCCTTTCTCCAGGTGACAGGGGAGGGAAGGTCAGCGCTTCCCTCCTGCTGCTGGATCGAGTTTTCCCTAATGCCCTCAGAGATGTCACTTCATTCCCAGCCCTGGGCCTTGGTTTTGGAAGGGTCTTTTCTCCCACCACCCATCCTCRAGAGTTCAAAGCACCTGAATCTCTGCAAGTGACATGAGCCTCACGCGATGCCAAACAAAAGCCAGGAAGGAAAAGCGCCTTTTCCTTAGGATCCTGTGCTGGATCCTGGATCCTGTGGACCCCAGCACTCCCTCCCCTGATGCTTCTCCATTCAAACCAAGGCTCAGCCCCTCTGCAGTTTTACCCCCCAGCAGCATTCCTCGCCAGGGCTCCCGCTTACCTGGGAGGAGCGGAGAGAAGCACCAAGCTCCCTGCTGAAGRGGACGGGCAGGCTGGGATCTGCGAGCGTCCCAAGGTGATGCCGCTCTCAACTTATAGTGACATTTGATCGTCTGGAGGAGCCGATTGGCCCCAGACCCCCCGCGCTGGGCAGGGAGGGGAGCAGGGATGAGGCGGTGGGGAGGGGGGGAGTGGAGGGGGAGTAAGGGAAGGGGAAAAAAAAGGTCATACCATGTATAGGAGCAGCTGGAGGAATTGCACAGATGATGCTAAGATGGGAGGGACATGTTTGGAGAAAAAAAAAAAAAACCTCCAGGGCTTATGTTGCTATATTTACAACCCCACCAGGCAGGCAGAGCTTAAAGAGGGGTATCTGAGGCAAAGGCACCTCAGAAACAAATTGCGGGACCCCTGCAGCTCTGTGGTGCATGGCCGCTGCTTAAAACCTGGTTGTGGCACCCTGGCTCTTGCAATCTCAACACACAGCAGCAGCCGGCCGGGCAGGAGCTCTTCCCTGCTGCCCCTCTACATGTAAATGGCTTCAGCTGCACTGCAGGGTTAGAGCTTGCGGAGGGCTTGGGGACCTTCTGCCATCCGGCGCTCTTCAAAACAAGCGGTCACGGGGCACGTGAGAAGTCAGAAGCASGTAGAGCACGTGTCGCTTGTGTGTTGGTGCGTGGGTGGTGTGTGGCACGCGCCCACCTCTCACCAAGTCTACCAGGGCTCTGCCATGCGTCAGAGCTTGAGCAGACCTGGAACAAAAAGCCAGCGAGCAGGAATGCAGCAAGAGAGCTTGTCTGACCTCAAGCCACACTCAGAGCCCTTYTTAGCATGACACAAAAGCATTATTTAAGTAAGGACATCTTAGAGAGGGCAAACCTCAGATGGCTGGACCCCACCTAGGATCCTCTAGGTGCCCGGAGGGGGTTTGCTGCCTGAGCACCCTCCGCAGTTGCACGGCTGTGCCAGCAGAGGATTGCAGTGCCTTGGACAACCCTCTGGCTCATGGCTTCCATTTCACTAAACCATGCAGGCTTCAGCTCCCCACACCCTCCCTCCCGCCCCTCTGCCCTTGGCAGGGCTCCCCGGCAGTGCAGAGCGTGCCCTCCAGTGTGCCTGGCAGCTCCAGCACCCCCTTTCTCCCAGCCTGTAGGAGCAGAGAAAACTTTTAGGAGCTGCAGAGCAGGCGATATTTTTGGCCTGGGTCACAGATTGATTCCTGCCCACTCTTTCCCTGCCACTTGCAGGAAAAGGTCCCCAACCGAGGATGTAGAGACGAGCTTTTAAAGCCGTGGAGCAGGAGCACAGCACTGCAGCCTCCCATTCACCAGGTAACATGCACGAGCCAAAATCCCCTCTCCAGCTTGTATCCTCCAGCTGTCCGGCGGTTTATCCCCTTGCCTACGTCCTGCAACCCAGCTCGAGCCAATGCTTTTGTAACCCATGGGGTGGGAGGGGGACAGTGCATCCATCCTCAGCACCCTGGCTTTGGCCAGGAGGAGTTTGCCGGGTGGGGGAGCCGGGGCGGGCACCCCGTGCTGCCGAGGAGAGTGGCACCTGCATAGGGACGCACGGCTGGATCGGGTGTTGTGGCCTCCGCTCCCCCACCCCAGCTCCGCCAGCCTTCACGCTGCATTTTCAGTGCCATCAAGCATTTTTGCTGTCTTCCACTGGCTCATTTTTCTCGGGCACTGCACCAGCTGGGCACATCTCCAAGAAATACTGTATTTGCCCAAACGGGCACGGGGATGTGTGGGAGGGGAGTCCCCCAGCTGTTTCTCCTTTTATGTTGCCGTGGACCCAGTTTGGCAACGGTATTCACCAGCCTCCTTCACCTGCCTGCCGGTTATAGACTGTCCCTGCTGCTGACGGGGCATGGCGACTCAGGTCTCCCACACCTAGGATTGGATTAATCAGTTAAAAAGGAAACGTGTGTGCAAGTGCGTGTGAAGCCTGGGCTTACACCAGGGCGGTTCTCAGCAGATGCAAGGCTGAATGCTCCCGTGGTCCCRTCTGCTGCCAGTCGGTCGGCAGGAGCAATGTGAGCATCTTGCAGGGTTGCACAGCCTCTGCCGGAGCGGTGCTGCTCATGCACCAGCGACAGGGAAGTGCTCCACATCACTCAAATTCCCCTCTAAGCATCCTGACAAATGTGACGTTGATGCAGGCTATGGGAGCGACAGGTAACCAGACATTTCTACCTGCTGCAGCTCTATTTTCAAATAGATGAGATGCAAATGTTGCTCCCTGTAGCATCCCCTTAGTTCCTGTACACATGCGTTTGCGCTCAGCTCAGTTCCTGATCTGGACACGTCGGGCAACTGCTCCAGACAGCATCCATCTTTACATCATGCATCATGTCCATGCTCCGTCTTCCCCATCACCACCTCCTGCGAGCATGGCCCACCTGCTCAGTACTGTCCCAAAGGATGTCTGCGCATCCCACGGGCTGCCTGTGTCAGGGCGCTCGTGTCCGTGTCGTCCATCTTGTCTCCAGTCCCAGCGTGATCCGGTTCCCTCTTCCCACAGGACCGAGGGGATCTCCTCCATCCCTCTGGAAGAGGGCTTATCTGATGCACACATCCTCTGTTTGCTCTGCTGTCATCTGGTTCACAGCCGAGGCTCATTCCCCACAGCCCGTTTTATGTTTGCCCTTTCTTCCCTCTGTGAGTCTCTCTATCCACTTCGGCACATAACTCTAATCCTCCCCAATATTTGTTTCATGCCTTAGCTGCATACCCTGTGATTTTCATACATACCCTACACCTAGTCCTTATTTCCCCCCTTGATGCCATCGCACACCAGTTTCATTCACAGCCTGCGACATTTTCATCATTAGCTTTAACTCTCTTTACTGTAGATCGTCCTGCTCTAGGATATACATTTTGTGCTGTCTTGACATCATCTCTTCTCCCTGCACCAGCAGCAAGGTGTACTTGGACTTGCCTTTGAGCTGCTGCAGCGCAGCCACGCCAGCCTRGAGAGCAAGCAAACCTCCACCAACTACCTCGTGCTCTGTACTGATCGCAAGGACCAGATGAGAGAGAGATGATCCCGGCTGTGGCCGCATTTCTTCCAAAAGCTATCAGATTTTTGTTAGGCGAGGGTGCGTCGAGCACCTGTCTTTGGAGAAGCCCCTCTCACCAGCTGCCAGATCAGAAGACAGCACCAAGGCCAGAGAGAGCATGCATGCAGGTCACAGACATGAAACCACTTAACTGCATAAAGTCCCTCTGCCTGCTGACCTCAAGCCAGAGCCTGGAGTGCTTTTACAGTGACAGCATCTCCACCTGGGAGAGGATACAGCAAACCAGTGTTCCTCCTTGAATAGGAGCTAGAGGCTGGGGCAGAGACCTAGAGAAGTTTCCACTAGGTAGCCTACCTCAGTATCGCATTTCTTTTCGGTAGGTAGGAGCACGCAGACTAGTTATTTGAGATGGGTCGCAGGAATATACGGCATAGCAGGGCCACTTGCAGGGAAGCTGTGATCAGCCCTTCTCATCTTCTCTGGCTGTTGGCTGACCTACTGCGGCAGCCAGTGCACTCCGCGGGAGATGCCTTTAAATACAGTGTTCACGCATTAGCCCCAATAATTTTACAAATTGCGTAAAGATGGGCACTTTGGCCAAATGCTTGTCTCTTTTTTTTTTTTTATTTATACCCTCACCCCCCGTGCTCATTGCACACCAGTCAGCGGGCAGCATTTCCATGGATCACTGCCTCCTACGGCTGGATGGCGCCCAGCCAGCGAGCTGAAAAAGCGCTGTAAAAGTGCATCTAAAAACCTCTACAGCCCTGGAAGTCTGAAATCCTACCTGCGGCTTCATGCTCATTAAAGACTACAGAGTTTGTAAATAAGATCAGCCGCATCCTTCCCATAAAACAGGTGCTCTTTCACAACCCAGGAGAGATCTAATTCCTGAAAAGAAACAATACCTATCCCTTATTCACCAGCTACTGACCAACACTGAGCAAACTGATCTAATACCGAAGCGGATCCTCCTTTGGCATGCAAGTTGGGCCAGAGGACCTCCTGAGGTCCTTCCTCACCCAAACGTGCCCATGACTCTGCACTTACACCTTCGTGCTAGAGCTACAGAGGAACTTCCACGGACACCTTCTTTCAGCTGAAAATGGTTAAGTTATCCAAAGTGAAATTGTTTGCTAGGAAAATGTGTTTTACTTGAGTTGTTCCTTCATTCACAGTCTAAATGTTTCTTCTTTTTTTTTCCCCTCTCTGTAGTCACATTTGAATGCTTTCAAAACAACATCTTTTGATTTTTTTGCATGATATGGCTATTCTGGTTTTGGTGTGTTTGTCCACTTATACAGACATCAGCACTGAAATGCTGGAAGTTACCCATGAAAACGTGTTAAGCTGATTGGGGATGGGTGGGGATATGTTTTTCTGTTTTGTGACACTTACTTTCAATTATAAACCTTTTACCGTGATTTAGGGCAGGAGGGAAATGGGAATCACAAAAGCTATTTGGGAAGGAGAACTAAATTCTTATCCAGTTTCCCCCCTGCTTTCTTCTCTTTATTCTACTTCAGAGAAAGGGTTTCTGCAGCAGGGTTTAATCAGCAGTTCAAGGTTAGAGCAGATGCCCTACATTCACCAAAACACTCTTTCCAATTTAATTGAAGCAGTTGCCAATAAAAAGGCGGATCAGATAGCGACTAAGTAAGTACACTCAGAGAAAGGACAGAATATATATATATAATTAATTATTTTCTGTTCCTGGGTAAAATCCAATGACCTGTTTTATGCAGCCGGTCAAGCAGAGATCAGAATAGCCTTAAACTTTAAAATCAGCTCCTCTATTTAAGTATCAGCAGACTGCTGCCATTTTACTGGCAATGATGGGATCCTGAGGAATCTGAAACACAACTCAAATGGGCCGAGCAAAGACCAGGCTTCCTCCTCAACTCCTCTAATATCCCCGCTTGGCATTTGGGCTCGGGATCTCGGTCCTGGGCTTGTCTCTCCCCCCTCAGCTAGAAGAGACCTGGTGCAGTGCTTGCCATGCACAGCGATGCACCTCTTGCAGCAGCCGCCCGGACACGGGGGAGAGCAAGTATTCACCAGGTTGTGGGTTCACCTACCTGAATTCTGGAGGGTGGCTGGGGAGCCTCAGGGTGCCGACACCTCCTCCTGATGGGGCTCCATGACATCTCATAGGTTCAGGGGCATAAAAAGGAGAATAAAGGGCAACAAACAGGCTTTCTCATATTACCTAATTACCTTGTTAGCAAATTACCTATGTATGCCTCCACCCACCTTCCTGATACTGCTCTTCTCCTCCTTGCATCTGGAGGGAGGGAGTCAATCAACACCTCCGTGAAGGACTCAAGTGTGTCATCCCTTCTGTGAAATTCAGTCAGTAGGAGAATCTGCCCCCATCTTATCTGCTCCTAGCCTGTAAGAGCAGAAACTCTACATGTTTGCATAAGAAATAGGGAGGGATCTGAACACCTCCTACTTCAGCATCAGATGCAAACATAAGCCAGCCTTGTGCATCATTCATACAGTGCATGCTGCAAATACACTCATTAGGCTGGTGTGGTTTTGGTGGTGACAGTGGCAGAGCAGGGTACAATGTGTCCTTGGGCATTTTTAAATTCTGTTGAAATTTTCTTATTCATAATGGCTTTTTTTCTAAGTTTCCAGTTGGGTTGGCTCTGGTTGCTATTGTCTGGTTTTTTTCCCAGCAACATTTTCAGTGTTAGAGACACACAAAGTCACTAGTCCTAAAAGACATTGGAAGTTTTGAGTTGTTAAAGTCATCAGTCAAAGAGGAATGAATTGCATTAGGGTATTTGCATGAAGGACTGAGCACCTACCCCCCATCCTTCCACAGGTCAGCGCTGCTGTAAGGAGCAGCAGGTCCTGCAGAGCCAAGTGTGATCTCATCAGTCATCAGGGAGACAGAGAGGAAGAAAGCAAATGGAGAGCTCGCCTCCAACACCAACCCAAAGATGCATCCGCATCCCTTCCCTGAGAACTGGCCTCATCAGACGGGCCACAACTCTGATGGATGCGGGAAACGCTTTGCTATCTTGATCCATGACAGAGTGGCTCAAGTCAGATTAGAGATACATTACCAGACAGGGTCAATGAGCAACAAGGCTTAGCAGGGTGGTATTGGAGAAGCAGCAAGAATTTGCCTTCAGAATTGGCGTTCTGGCATAGCTCACCAGCATTCCAAAAGCCAAATGGAACAGACAAAGCTTAAACCGGGTGTAAAGCTGCTTTGGAGACCTCCAGAGAAACTGCTCTTGCATACCCCCATCTCCCTGTGAGCACTTTTGACCTACCAGCTGCTGTGGCACCCACACTAAAAGGCTCCTGAAAGGCTGTGAAAAGCAAGTCCTAAACTGGGATGACAGCTGGAAAAGGGGATGAAACGCCCAGAGGTGGTCAATAACTGCATGGCGTTTGGGCAGCTCACACGTTCGGCCAGGGCAAAGGCGGGGATTGGTGCCATCCTCACCAGCTCACTTTAGCAGTCTCAGCCCCAATCTTCGAGTCAAACTGCACACAAACCCCCAACCAAAATTCACCAAATCAATCAACTCCAAACCCTCTCTGCTCCCAGCACAGCATTTTCCACGCTTGCACACTCCGCATACAGCACATCCCTCGCCAGGAACAAGCAGAGATGGAGCCAGAATTTGCACTCTTCCTCTCTGGGGATGCTAACATTCAAGCACAGCTCCAAATTTGCATTTTGCAACCCTGACTTTTGCAAAACAGTAAATCTGACTGGCAAACTTGAAAAGCCTCCAGCTGGTTTCATTGCCTGGAGCTACTCTGCTAGAATATCTGCCCTGGCAACATCACCATCATCTGCCCTTCACCTCTCCAGTACTTTATATGCCACACTTTGCAGGGCCAAAGCTGGGAGCATGCAATGGTGTTACTTGATAGCCCTTCTTCAAGCTAATTTTAGTTGATGGAACTTTTCATGCTTTCAAAAGGGAGTAATTTTATTTATTTTTGAGAAACCTCTTTTACTTATTGGCTACTGTAAATACTCTTTTCCATATGATGTTTTGAACTTACCAACAGGGCTCTCAAAATCCAAGAAAACAACACCTGAAATGATCTCAAAGGAACAATGACCTGTTAATTTTGTAAAGCAAACCAAGTACCACGATGGACCCAACATGCAAGTGACTGCAGATGGAAACAAATTACACATCAGTAAGTATGGAATTTCATCTTTCTTCAGTTAATAATGATTCCTGATTTTTGTGGTAGGCTGTTGCTCCATCACTCAGCTGTTTGCTKTGGGAGATGTGCTTGCTCCATCTGCTTTAGACATCTAAGGCGCAATCCCTGTGGGATTCGGGAAGTCCTCCTTGGACACTCTAGATCTAGGCTAGATGTCTCTCTGAAGATAAGGGATCGGGCTGGACAACTTGAGACATAGCCAGGGGCTCATCCTCAGGCTATTTACACCTAAATAGATGAGACAGACAGTGAGGACGAAGCCTGAGCAGCAGCAGGACGGGAGCCAGGACCGGTGCCTGGAGCTGCTGGTTTGGGCTGTCCCCAGAGGAGGTGAGCAAGGCAGGAGACCAGCCGAGGTGCTCACGGCAGCCACCCACAGCCTCTCCGCAACCCCAGGGAAGGACTACCTAGCCAATCACACCTTGCTGCTTTCGTGCTTTAAAATACTTGCTCATATAAATTCCACTGATATTCTCTCCTTACTTTGCTTCGACCTTCCCCCCCCTCCCCCGTTCTTCCCATCACCCCTGAAAAGCCCCAAGTCCATGACGCTTTTTTCTATTTATTTGAAGAATGAAGAGTGCATGTCTTTAGCATTGCTAAACCACTATTACTTAGAGTTCTTGTCAAGAGATTAAGCACCCTTCTGAAATTTATGATCTAAATTGAATTGTTCCACTGCAACCAAAACCCTCAGGGRACCCAATACAAAAATCACAGGGAAATCACTTGTGGTCTCTCATTATCATTATCAGGATGCTTGTAACAGGTCCATCATTTCTGAAGCAAATGCTAGCTCCAGTTGCACTTCTTGTCACTGTCAGATCCATTCTTTACCTGCTTTAAAATATATATATATATATATATATATCTCACACAGCATTAGCGAAAGTGTGTTGAGCTGGCAAGAGTTACCAATAGGCCAACCTCAGAGCCTTGTTCAGTAGCATATCAGCTGCCACCTCATTATTTATAGCTGCCCTGCTCTTTAAGCTTGTTTATTTTCCTTCCCTAAGGTGGTGGYGGCGGGAGGGGAAGCTCTGACATTCAGGCCCAGGTGTCTCTGAGTCTGACCTTTCCTTCATAGAGCAGAAACTGCAGACACATTTCAAGGAAGAAAGTCATTTGGAAACTTTAGACCCTCGTGTCCACCACCTCACTGGAGGCCCRGTGCAGAGCTGCAAGCAAGGGTTGAGCAGATTTGTTAATTAGCCAGCTCATGTACATAAGGATGGTCATAAGAATGAGCCTACAATTATTTTATACCTGGAAAGAGAACCAGATGAAGTCTAGCCCCCAGTCTCGAGGCAGAACAAGTGCTACATAAAGACACAACATTCAAAACAGACTTGAGTTTTCYGTCAGCTACGTTTTCCCCAAGTTTAAATAATGCTGTTTTATGGCTTGCAGGGAATAGGCATTGCAATGGTCATGGGCCATGCTTCTCAATCCCATCTCGCATACTCTCATGTAGAATCATCTGTTAAAGCTTGTTGGAAAAAAAAGCAGCCCTGAAGCCTGCTACAAAAAGACAAGCAGCCAGTCAGTATTACTGTAGGCCCCCAAAGCTTCATTTAAGCGTGGATGCTGCACAAAAGGACATTCCTCTTCTACGTAATCTAAACATACAGGACAGGGAAAGAAGAAATTGGAGAGAAGCAACACCTYGAGCTGTGTCTCAAGGTCAGAGCACTGAGAGCCCACATGGGGGTTCAAGCCCCTCTTTGGGCACTGTTGACCTGCTGAGGGGATGGTAATGTGGGATAGCACGGCAGCACAGGCAGCCAGGAGATACAGGGACCAGGAAAGCATCGCTTTTCTCCACCAGTCCTGCAGCAAGACACTCTCAATGCCTCTGTTTGTCCTTGTCACACTTAAAGTGCAACAGTCCCAGGAGAAGATAAAGCTAAGGTCTTATTATAAAGTCTCAGAGATGCCAATGCTGCAAAAAAATATGAGTTTGATATTGTGAAAAATTAATGTAAGAAAGACAGGGAGCCGTCCGCTACTGAATAAGACCAGACCAGTAACAGCTATAGAGAGGCACAGCCTGCTCTCCTTTACTCAGATGAGCAGGAGGAGTCCCCAGGAGCACTCGTCACATCCCTAGGAGCGCGGAGGTCCCAGCGACATGCAGAGACACACAGGAGAGCTGGAAGCAGGCTGGCTTCACCACCATGCACAGTGGTTTCTCCACAGCAAATTCTCCTGCAGGAGCTTTTCATTTTAGCAAGAGATGAGCTGAAGCACTTCACAGGTGCCACGTTTTCTTCTGAAGTGAGCAACGAAACCAGCCACAAGGCCCTGTGCTTGCTGCTGAGGGGAGAAATGAGCCTTCATTCCCTGCTCAAGATACACACCCAGAGCACCTGGGCTGCAGCACCCCTTTTTTTGCTGGGTCTTTCACCACTCCGGTAACCCCACTGCCACTCGCCCCACCATATGCACACCATATTACTTTGGGAGGAGAAAAAAATTGTGAAGTTAATTTAAYTGTGGAAAAATTTCCCCTGGCAGATACAGGTACCTCGTAAAGAGCTACACACATCTGCTCCAAGCCAGGTCTTTCCCTGGTTGCTCACCACCACTAGAGTGCTCTGGTCTCCCTGGAGAGTTTCCACATAACCTGCTCATTTCTGTGCTGCAGCCAGAACCTGAATTACAGCAGTTGTTTCTGTTGAAACCACATCTAGGTCCACATGGGCTTTAAGTGGGAAAAATATGCCCTGCAAATTAACCCTCCTTAGAGAAGGAATCTCACACAAGCAGCCTTTGGGACCTTTTCTGTGCTCTGCAAGCTGGCAGGGCACAGGAATAGTAACAGGAGAAGTTTCTGGCCATCCTTTCCACCAGCCAGCTGCAGAACAGAGTTGAAACAAATTGGTGCGGCCAGTTTGCAAACATGCAAGGGCACGGTAGCACTGCTTTCACCTCACGCCAGGACATCTCTGTACACCCTGTTGCTACTGCTCTGGCCTCACTTGAAAGTCCTAGCATGGCAGAGGAAGGGCTGAAGGGAGGARGATGGGCCAGATGGTGTCCATGCTCCCCAGCGCTCTCTGAGGAACACAGACTCCYTGAATTCCTACCTCCAGGAGGAGCTGAAGCAGAGGATGAGCGCACCCATAAACAAAAAGATGACAGCAAGAAGTGCTGTCTGAAAACTTTCCTGTTCCTAACACTTTAGGAAAGCATAGGAAAGGACAGCACAAATTATTTGCTGTCTCTACACCGTAGAGATTTTATTACTTGGAAGATCACCTCCATAAAAAGGTTTTTCATTAKATGGTTCCAGATAGGGTAGTCAGCTCATTAGAGTGCTGGGTTCCTGTACAGACAGCTATACTGACCTCATCTCAGCTGTATAAGCAGGCTGTAGAGGATTATTTTTTGTAGCTGACATTGCCAGTGATTTTGGTTGAAGCCTGTGACGCTGCTCAGGTCTGTTAGTTGGTGAGCTAAGCTCTCTGCTGATCACTCCATAGGAAGTCTTCTGCATGCTGCTCCATCTCTCACCCAAACACCGCTCATTCTCATTTTACAGTCAATTACCCCCAATAACAATGAAGAATGCAGCAAGATGACAAAGATCTCCTAAACGGGGCAGGCACATGGAAAGCCCCTTCCCTGCATGCATCAATCTCCTTTTCTTCTTGTCACTCAGCTTGATGTTTCTTCTCCTCCACTTTCCGCTCAAGCGGAGAGCYGCAAGGTCTTGGAAAACAGCTTTGCCGCAGGAACTCCTACATCAACAAAATCCTCAGAGTTGCCATCATTACAACATCTTCCTCAAATTTTATTAAATGCTTACAAAAAAAAATCCAGGACACACAGTAAATTTAAGCAGAAAGCAAACTGATGCAGGAAGAGAGAGAGAAGCTGCCTTCCCTCCAGGAGAGCAGAAACAAATTGCAAAGTTATGTTGACACGGGAAGAGGACAGGAATAAGACTTTAAAGAAGGGATGGAGGACATGCTAACACCATGAAGTATGAAGACGTGGGAGAGCTCAGAAACAGCCCTGGGAGCCGATTTACAGATCTCAGGTCCATGGCCACAGTGCCACTCTTTAGGGGCTCAGTTTCCCCATGTTCACAGCAAGCCCTGACCTCCCCAAACAACTCATTAGGATGCCTTTTCACCAAGGCAGCTTCCAGCATAAGAGAAGCGGCCATTTCCCAGATATCCTGTCCACCTCCAGGAGCGTAGCAGGCAAGTTATCAGTGCACCCACCACCTCTGACATTCAGAAGAAGTGTTTCAATCACTGGCACTGGAGCCCACAGGTTAGAGAACAAGCAAATCCTCTTCCCAGAGAAGGGAGATAACGCCAGTGATCAGCACTCCTCACCTGGGAAAGGAGACCTCCAACCCATGTTATAGAGAGGGAGGGGAAGGCAGCAGCTATTTGAAACAAAACTGCAATTGCCACTGTCAAGATGGAAAAGTGGCAGGAACATTTTGGCCAAAATGTGATTAAAGGATGATCTGGGAACTAAAGAAAAGAAAAAAACAACCAGGACTAAGTTGAATGTTGATTTGATGTACACAGAGTAGATGGAAGTCCCTCAAAGCAGATGTTGTAGAGGGACAGAGGCTGCATTGTAAACAGGGGAAGACTTTACCCACAGCTGACACCAACAGGGTGACAAAGTGGTCCTCGCAGTCTCCTCACACTCAGGATCTGCCCATTGCCCTTCTTTCAAACACTGATTCTTTTACCAGGTGTGCGTTGAGGTCCCTCCCTCCCACCACCTGGCCACCAAGAGCAGAAATGCTTCATCATGTAGCAAAAGCCCTGCCAGCTTGGCAGGGCAGCAGATCCCTCTCTTCCAACACTTGAGAAAGAAGAGAGGGAGAGAGGGAGCAGGGCCACAGCCTCCCATCTCCATAGCAGAGCCAGATAAAAGATAAAAAAAGAAGCCAAAGAGTCACAGAGAAGGTTAAAACAGGGATAGGTT
The DNA here is from genome assembly GCA_030449065.1 of Oceanodroma leucorhoa. Lineage (NCBI taxonomy): Eukaryota > Metazoa > Chordata > Aves > Procellariiformes > Oceanodroma > Oceanodroma leucorhoa. The sequence continues at coordinate 837,327 of JASVER010000044.1, read as the reverse complement.
TTGCCAGCTGATCTAGTTCCTTTCATCCAACCGGAGGCAGCATGGGGTATTGCTCACACCCCGAGAGGAGTCAGGCTGTACCAAAGCAGACTGACATCAGGCAGGAGGAGAAGAGAAACATCCTTCAATTATCTTCTGTGGAGCAGAGGAAATAGTGGCATTGAGGGTTGCATCGAGCCAGGACCAAGCTCAGCTGCAAGACAAGAAAACAACAAGTTTATGCATACCGTTTGGCCTGCCACGAGCGATACCCTGGGTTGTACAGGGGCAGCATGTCTAGCAATTACAGGTGGTTTTCTCCCACCCATTTCCACAAAGCCCYGTGAATCAGCCCATAAAGCTTCAGCGCTGCAGGACAGCCAGCTGTGCTACCGGCCCATGGCAGAGCAGATGCCGAGGGCTGCACGCCCAGCAGAGGTCACGGCTGCCCAGGCAGAGAGAAGGACATGCTCCTGCCCAGGCATCTCCTCCCAAGGAGAAGATTAGCAACTTTCCTTCAAGCCCAAGAAAGCCACTAAAGCGGAGAGTGTGTTCCTACAGCCCCTGGCAGCCGCAGCTCTCCGCCTGGGAGSATCTGCAGCGGTATCGGGTTCCTGCAGCTCTCGATCTGCTCCGTGCACGACAGCTGGTGCAGCCGAGGGACTCCAGCACGCAAATGACTTTTCCATCGCATGATAAATGACTCCTCCATGCCGACACTCTCCCCACCATTCCCAGTTTGGGGTTGATTGCAGATGGAGCGGAGTCCAGGAGAACAGTTGGGGTCCAAGAGTGGGTGACCTCCCCTCCACCCCCTCAACCAGCAGCAGGGAAACTTAACTATTTGAAAGCCTCTTGACTCAGCTTCTAGCTCAATTTCCTTCCAGCTTATCACAAAGTCACCCAAGTTTCTCAGAGAGTATTTTCCCTGTTGTCCCTGGGTTTTCAGCTCTGGCCTTTCTGCTGGCAATAAAGCAAGTCCGTCTGTCCCTCTGCTTTTGCTTCATTACACGGCAAGGGGGAAGACRCTCACAAATCTTGCTTGTTGCAGAATTTCTCCTGAGGACACAAAGCTCTGAAGGAGACTCATCAAATAAAGCCAAGCATGACAGGGGAGGCAAATAAATTAAGAGCTGATTTCCTTTTGCCATCTCTTAGCGTCTCCCTGCCTCACTAGTCAAACACACAGACTCTGGCAGAGTCACATGCAGTGGAAGTTACCACCCACAAGGTCTCCAAGACCCACAGCACAGCAGGTTTCAAGTCAGATGGGATGCTGGGATAGTAGCAAGAGTGATTTTAAGAGCASAGACTATTGCAAGAGATCACAAATCTTGGAGTTATAGAGCACAAAGCAGCCTCTAACTTTGGGAACAGAGGGGAAGTTTTCATGGTGCATGCAGATTATACCTAAACTTCCCACTCCAAGAACCTCCATGCCCTCCTCAGTATCATCTGGAAGTTTGCAGCAAATCCCAGGYGAGATCCTGCTCTGACCCATGTGGGAAGCTGCATTTTTCTGGGGTGCAGCAGTCCGTAGGATGAGGAAAACACCCAAAGAGCTGGGAAGTTCCCTGGYTGGGAAGTTCACTGCCCTGCCTCTTTAGCATTCCCGACACAACAAACCTGAAGCAGGTCAGCCTGATAATTCTGGTTTACCAGTGCTGCTAGACCACAGCTCATCTTGTAGTACAGGCTATCCATGGGACCACATTAAACAGGAGCAGATGAAATCATTCTACAATCAGTCCTAACATCAGATGCATGTATTAGCTCGGCTTGCAGCAGGTAAAAATCACCCAAGCAATTACCAATTCCTATACAAACAGAACCAGAGTAGTGTTGCACAAGAGCAAGTATACACCTCTCCAACTAAGGCATTTTGGCTTTCTGACCCAGAAGAATCTAGAATAGCCACAGGGCTGGGGAAGAGAGCAGGTATATGATGACGGAATGGGCTCTCAGCCTTTTTTTGGGCTGGTGCAGCCTTGTTTCTAAGAGTAGCTCTTGGAATAGAGCAAGTCCTAATCCCAGCCTTGTGCCTAAGGCATGAATCTGATAAGCCACTGGGAATGCCCAACAGTTGTCACCCCCAGCTGGCACAAATCCCCTCCGAGCCCCTCACCAAAACAGTGGGAGGTTTCTCATGCCTGCAGCAGAAATAAATGCATCCGTTGGCAGTGTCTAGCAAGTGGTACGCTGCTACCCAGGCCCTGCCCACCACAGCCTCTGCGCTGGAGGACAGCTCGTCCACCATGGTGAGGGCTGGACCTTGAAGGCTTTGTGCCCCACATGCCACCTCTTCAGTGCTTTCATTTGCTGCTGCATTTTTTTTTTTTTTTCCCTTTTGGAAGAGTCATCCTTCTTTCCCCCATCCACAAGCAGTTTTGGCAGATACACCACCTGCTTGCTCAGTACAGATCAGCTTCCTAGCCCAGCGCTGACAGCAGCACTGCAAGCCCAAAGACAACACCAGGCACTCAAACGCAAATAGCTGTTCTGCACTTTTGAGAGTTTCATTCAGGATAATTTTCCCCACACAGTAGGTATCACACTACACACCCACACTAACCAGAGCGGGTTGGGAACCACCAGGAACTGAGCAGAGCACATGCAATAGTCCCTCTGGGCAACCCTGACGTCACCCCACCTCCTCTTCCTCGTTTCGGGATGCTCAGTTGCATCCAGCACCAGGGACTAAGGGGCTCACTGATTTATGCCTCATTTCATAGCAAAACTCAGCAACTCTGTGCTGAGCAAGAGCCAGGGCAGAGTCAGATTTCTTTCTGGGGGCTGCCAAAGAGTCATGGCAGGTCAGACGCTGGGTGCTTGGTGTTCCCCAGCCTTGCTTAGGAAGAGAAAGGAAAACYGAGACTAGTTTTATCTTTCTATCCCCAACACAGGCCCTTAGCTCGACTGCAGGCAATCTGACTGGTGCTCACCAGAAAGGAGGACGACATGGTGGTGAGTTAGCAACAGAGAGCAGGAAAAGCAGTCGTGCACCCCCCAGGAGCAGCCAGTGTTGGCCAGAGGGGGTCCAGCTGCAGTTGCCATTGGGGATAAGACCCAACTCAGACCACAACCCATTTCTGTTTCRCTGAAGAATGGGTGATACAGAGAGGACAGTGGCAATGCTGCCCAAGGGAAAGAGAAAACTAGGTTTTGTCCTAAACGGAGTGCAGAAAGAGAAGGTTGCCGCTGTGCTTGACGCAGCAAAGAAACACCAGAGTTAGTGTTGTGACAAAGCACTTTCATCAGATGAAGGCAGTTTTTAAGTCCTGCGTTTCACGGGGATGTCTTTCTGCCAGCTGAAATCAATCAAGGCCAGTGTTGACTTTGACTCAAATGACACATGTAGTTTATGGCTGTTCTGTTGTATATAACATTGTATCAGAGTATTAATAACTGGAATTTGGAAAGCCATGAAACATTCCTGATTTGTGCCTCTGGAGAATGTTTCAAAGCTTGAAAGTTTCAGACCTGCTCTGTTTCTCTTGACATTTCCTTCCAAATCCTGTTAGGGCATGCCAAGACACGAACGTCTGGGGTCCTAAGGAGCTCTCACTGGATTTTGCGCTAACGCCAGGAGCAGGAGGGCTCCAGGTTTGGCAATACRGCTTCCCCCCAGTACATCTCTTGCCCTGCCACACCACCCTCAAGACTGGCTGAGGCTACCTTGGGAGACTAAGGAAACCAAGACTGATGCTCTTCTCCCACAGTACTGATTCCATACACTTTTGGAAGAGGAAGAGGAGGCCTTGTGTATGAATACTTCAGAGTYTAGCCCAGGGCTGAGCCCACACCAACTCTAAGCTTTGTGTTTTCTTCCAGGAGATGACAATGCTGATAACAGTATCATCCTCCATCCAGCCTGCTCCCATCCGCCACCATCTTTCTCCCCCTCCCACCCTACCAAAGCCYGGGAAGGACAACCTGCGGCTCCAGCGGCTGCTGAAGAAGGCAGCCAAGAAAAGCGTCGTCCTAGCTTCGGAGCAAGCCAAGTCCTTTCGGTCCAGCCTCTCACCCGTGAATGAGGCCAGCCCCGACCTAGAGCACAATGAAAGYGCTCCCCCAGCAGAGACCCCTGAAACTGCAGCACCCCCCTCTGCCAGCCTCCCAACCCGCCTCTCCGTCAAGCCCGTCACCCACCGTGTCCCCTCCCCTTTCCGAAAGAGCAAGCCTTTCACGCTGAAGGTCACCGAGCAGAGGCGCATTGCCGAACACCTCAGCCTCACGACCTCCCCAGCCATGCCCATGCTACACAAGCCAGGTGCTCCTGAGACTCCACAGCAGCCTGAAGGCACAGACACCCACCTTCCCTCTCCAGACGATCCTTCCATATTTGTTTTCCCCCAGCCTCCTCCTTCCAGTACGCCCAGTAAAGAAAAGGCACCAGAGGTTACCTACGTCACCAAGGTGCACACTTATTTCCACAGTGTCAAGCCACCCAGGGCTAAGAYGCCCACGTCAAATCAAGCAACCATCAGCCATGAAGACAAAAGGCCACCATCTCCTGCAGCTGAAACAAGCCGCTCTGAACCATCTCCAGGGCAGATACCCGCCCCACTCGATAACAGCAAGGCCACGGCTCCCACACTGGAGCCCCCCCTCCTTTCTGCTGCAGAGGCAGAGCTTCCCAAGGAGCCCAAGCCTGCTCCTGCTGAAGAGTCCATCAAGGCCCCTTCACCCAAGCCTAGCACCTCTGATGTCCATGCCAATAAGCCTATGACCCATGGAAGTGACACAGAAATATCTGGATCAGAGAGAGCTCCTGAATTACCCAAGCAAGATGGTGACATCCTAAAACCATCAACACACAGTGCTCCTTGGAGGCAAGCACACCCAAAGACAGCAACCCCAGCACAAGCTGACAATATGGGGGCCACCTCCACAGACACCAAAGCAGAAGATGTCATTCAACCTCATTTGACCCCCAACTTACCAAACACCAGCCCTCCCCTCAAAGCTGAGCCAGCGCTACTGTCAGTAGAAGCAGCAAGACCTCCTGGAGCCAATGCTGGTGGCTGGCATCGCCTCAGGAAGCACTTGATGGTGCAGCCAGAAGCACCCAACTTCCCAGAGCCCGAGCCAGAAAAGCTAGGACAGGAGGAAGGGAGCAAAGAGAAGGACAGCTCTCAAGCAGCCATCAGTCAAGACCACAGGCTGTTTAAATCAAGGGCCACAAGAACATGGGATGCTATTTTATACCAGATGACAGTCAACAAAGAGAGGAAGCAGCAAGCAGAACAGAAGAAGCTGCAGAAGGAAGAAAGCTGCTTTCTTCCCCGCCGCTTACCCATCCTTCTATATAAGCCACGCTTTGACGCCCGGAAACTCAAGGAGCTGGCTGCCAAACCCATAACAAATATCACCACCGTGTTTGAGGTGGGCCGGTTTAGACCCAAAGTGACTGAGGAGCACACCAAGAGCTTTAACAGAACAGCATCAGGATGGTCAGCCAACTGAAGCCAGGCTGCTCCACCAGGCCCACATCTCTGGAGGTTCCTACAGGGCACCAAGCAAGAGAGCACCTATGTCTACATTTACTGCCCAACAGAGGCAAGCGTAAGGAAAAAAAAAAATGAAATAAAACCCCTCCAAGCCWGCAGCCTCGTGCTGAGGGTTCAAGGGTTACTCTCCATATGTATATAAGCTTAAATGCATTAACATACCACATCCACAGGTTACAAGCCAGGAAAAGAGACACGCACTTGTTTTAAAAAGATCCAACAACAAGCACTGTATGCAGTAATACGGGGAAGGGAGGGGAGGCACACAGTGAAGASGACAAATTGCCTGTAGAAAAAGCCCAGTTTAGAGAAGAATGATGGAATCTAAATTTATTTTATTGTGTTTAAGACCAAGAGAAATCCTAGAAAATAAAAGCAGTTGTAGATGAGACAACATGAATGAATCTGGGTTGCTCCACATCTCCTCTAGGGATTCTTAGAAACTGAACTCAAAGAGGGTACAYATCATCTCTTTAGCTTCTCCACTGAAAGTGCTGTGGAGGGCACCTCACACCCGTTCACTGAGAACAAGGTGGAAACTCCTCCTTTCACCCAAGGCACAGACAAAGGACAGCATAAGATATCCATCCTGCTCTCACATAGCAGTTCCTCTGCCTAAAACACTGGATGACATCATTTCATGTCCTCCTAGGTCACTCTACTAAATCGTAGCGCACAGAAGACTAACTTTGTTGCAGTAATCAAGTTCTGTTATGTATTTTACAGTGCTTTTTTTAAGTACAGCTGAGGGTTAGTGTTTTCATGATAACCAGCAAGAGCCTGCTCCGGCATGTGGGTATCCAACTCTCTGTGTTTAACAAGGTGCTGTTTTCTGGGGGTTCCTGCTAACCACATGTAGTCTCATTTTCAGGGGCAACATCATAATAGTTGCATACCTAGTGATGCCTGATGTCCTGAAAAAAGGGGTATTTAAAACAAAACCCCCGACTCTGTCCATCCACAGATGTGCTTTCTGTGCATTACAGTCACCCTTTGCATCTCCATCACCACCAAGCTTATGAGCATGAAAGCTGGAGATCAGCTATTTCTGTTTCTCAAGGGACTTTGTCATATGCTGGGATATTCCTACACAGCTAATACAGGATTGCTATGTTTAGTCCAAATAGGAAACTCGATACACAGCTCTCTACATTCTCTTCGTGTGCAGAGGATATGGAGCTGACCAAAATTTTCCCAAGCCAAACTGCAAACAGACTTAGAAACAAAACCAAGAGCCYCTTTTGCCTTTTTGAAGTATTCCAATTTTGCAGTGATGCTATCAGAAAAGCTCAGTTATAATCAAACCATCACTGAAGTTTTCACTTTTCTGGTCTTATCCTCTGTTTTGTAGCTCCTTCCCTATTCCAAGGGAAAAAAAAAAAAAAAAAATGAGAAGGAAGAATAACCCAAGTATCTAAAGTTTGGATTTCTCTGACCCCTCAGTTTTCCAGGAAAAAACTGAAAATAGGTAGGTTGGAAATGCACCAGTAATCACGAGTGGATCCCAGGTAAGCCTTTGCAGAATAATTCAACATGCTGCAAGAGAAGGCTATAGAGAAAGAGCCAGACAGCAACACAAAAATCAAAAAGAGTGCAGCTTAAAACATGTAGAATGCCTAACGCAGATAAGGATGTTCTTACCACGCGATAAAATGGCACCTCACTGTACCACAGACAGTTGGATGCCTATGCACAAGGGTTTGCATTCACAAGATCCACAGCATTAGCGTGAAGCAGAACAGCCAGTATTAGTTACACTTGGGAGCCCAAGTGAATCTGGCCAGAGAAGATGGTTTCAGAAGCAATTGTGCTTTAATCCACTTTGTCCTGCAGTGAGGACAACCACACAGAACAAACCAGCGACTCTCACACGTGGTGATGAGGAAAGGCTTATGCCTTGCATCTGCTGGGCTTCCCACCAGGCTGTACCCACAACCCAGCCCCACTGCGCAGGGATGGAGGATGGAGAATCGCCGGTGGGGAGAGCAATGCCTGCAGCAGGAAGCAGAGGAARGCAGGTCTGGCTGCTTGGTTTAGCCCTTCTGCCCCAAGGTGAAGGGCAGAGGCATACAGCAGGCACGGTGAATCCTGCAGACACACCCTGGCACCAGAGCATGGCAGAGGAGACAACAGATGCCTGGAGGCAAGAGGAGCGGTTCTGCATTGGGAGCCRTTGCAGCATGTCCCAGCTTGAGCCACCGTGCTGAGCGAGGGAAGGGGAATGCCGCCGGACACAGAGTTTGGTTGTTTTTCAATGTCAGACAGCCTCAGGCAGTTGGTAAGAGCCCAAATTGCCACTTACAGAAAACTTCTTGCTCCGCAGCCTGCTCAGAGGTCCTGAAGCTCAGGAAGGGAGGGGAGGAGGAAAAACTGTACCTGTGCTCAAGCAACTAGAAAGCTGATAAGGTGGTGTTGAGCGAGTGACACGGGGGTGAGCCAGAAGGGTTTGGGAGCAAARAGGCAACCATGAAGGGATCCGGCAGTAGGGAAAAAGGATGAACGTAGTTCAGGTGGGTGGAGAAGAGCTGTGGAGCAGGGACCTCTCAGCACACAAAACAGCCAGCTAAAAACCCAAGAACAGAAAGAAGCCAAGATCCTCCAAGCTATCGCAGTCATTTTGCTATTCACAGTCAAAAAAACCTTCCTTGTGAATGAGCCCGTAGGGCAACAGTGCTGTGCAGTGGTTGTTTGGAGTACTGGGTGGATCCTAGAGGACATCCCATGACAGTCACTGGCCTTTCAAGACAGGATGCTGGAAAAAGATCAGAGCTGAGGGCACTTTCCTTTGAGCTGCTTGCAGAAGTTCAGGTAGGGCAAACAAAACCTGCTGACAACCTAGCAAAACCTGTTTGCTATAAAGAATTGAACCTCAGTGGGATCCCACCTGGTGCATCAAAGCAGACTTCAGCAAAAAAGAGGTCTGATCAAAGAGGAGACCTTAAAATAGGTTTCTGAAAACCACAGGCAGAGATGCAAGTTGAGGATACAAGTCCGGGGGGCTCCTTCTTTACATCTAAAAACATAGCTTTGGGCAGGCTTGGGTTTGTACTGCTGCCCATCTCAAAGTGGCATTCAAGAGAGCTTCTCTTCTAAATGGGCACCACAAAAGGAAAAAAAAAACCAAACCACAAACAAAACAATATGCTGCACTCAGAAGCCAACTCCTTGAGGGGGAAAAAAAAAGAAAAGGAACACAGCCGCCAGAAGCATTCAGAAACAAAAGGTGTTTTGTAGCAGACAGAGCTATTTATAAGCTTGGCTATGAAATAAAGCTTCTTTTTTATAGTAGGAAAAAAGAATGAGCTTGTTTTCACCCCGACAGCTTCCTCTCCTCTCACAGGGCCAGATGCTGCCCRGTTGGATCCAACCAGTTATCACCTCCCTCTACGCCATTCCTCCTTATTGCCACAACCCTCTACTATCATCCACTCAAGATAACACCAGGATATCTATTAACATAAACACAATATGAGCATGAGATCCAAAGACTGTTTCAAGAGGGCACAGAAACAGCAACCCAGCTCTGCCTTCCTCCTTGCTACATGTCAGAGGACRGTCCTTTCTGCTCTGTTGGTCTACCCAGCACAGCAGATGTTCATGTCCTCCCTACAACAACCCTATTATGGACTGGTTCCAAGACGTTACTGAAATCATTAAAAGTTTTTCCCCTGATTAACTCAATAAATCAGAGAATTAGATCCCAGAAGCATCTGAATTTCAGGAGTACATCAGCCCCCATGCTCAGCCAGAATGACCTCCAGCTATCTACTTCTCCTTGCAACATAAGAGAGCATAAGAAAAAACAGCAGATAGACTGTTCCTTTGAACTAGCAAAGGCAAATGCATCTTCACCCAAACAGCAGTAGCTAAGGGACTTATTCTGCAGATTAAACTAGCACAGGTATCCAGCTTCCTAGCAGCATCAGAAAGTCAAAGACCAAAACAACACCCCACTGGGTACCCACTCCCTCCCAGCTCAGAAAGTCAGGCGTTTGCCCAGAAGCAAGGCTCCAGCTGTTGCCATACAGTACCTTCCAACTCACCCAAAGTGTAGCTGGCAGAAATAACCGCAACGTCCCACCAGAACAGTGCCAGGAGTTTGTTACACAGTGCAAGGTCATACCCCACCTACCTGGTTAATGAGTTCTCCAGGCATGCTATTGCTCTGCAGCATCATCTATCAACACCTTCTTGTACTGGCCGTGGCCTGTTGCAACAAATTTATACTTTTTGCCAGAAGCAGCRGACTGAACAGGAGAGAAAAAGAGCCAAAATCAGCATTTTTCTCCCTCAAATAGGCAGTCAAGATCAAATAACTGAAACCAGAGGAGCATGTGATATGGTTGTCTGTAATCCCAGAGGGCTTGGAGACAGCCTACTCTGTACTCCCTTCTTGCCCCTTCCACATAAACTCTTTGCGGACTAACCACCGCCTTCTGTAAGTGTAAGGTAACACAGCAGGCGCGGGATGTGTAGTAGGAGAGGGAAGATGCAATGCCAGGCATCGTGAGGGAAGGCCCATCTAAGAGCCCCAGCCCCAAAGCCAGGGCTGGTTTCACCCATGGCGAGAGCCAGTTTCACTTACCACACGCTGGCAGCAGTACTGATCCAGGAACAGACAAGATACTTTGATCTTCCTTTCCCAGCCTGGACAGTTCAAGCAGCAGCTGCTTGCTGCATTTTAATAGGCATTCCCAAAAATGTACCAGTAGGCACAAAACCCCAAGTGTTGATACTGTCTTAGGTTCAGTTCCACTTAATTTTGCACGTTTTCTTTACTCTCAAGATTAACAAGCATAACAAGAGCAAAGTAACTCACATTTTTAGTTCAATTTTAACCTAGAAGCTGGGGSTCCCAACCCATCACCTGAGAACAACATGCTATTCAAGAGACCCTTCAGTATTACTGGTTATAAAATGACTTTTGCCTCCATTTTTACTAGGGCTAAAGCGATAGCAGCTCACTCTTAGGAAAATCTCAGGTATGCAATTGCACTGGTAGATCCAGGCAGCCCTTGTCCCTACAGAACATCACCATCTTCTCAATACTTCCAGCCCAGCTAAGAGCTCTTTTCTTTTTCACAAGTGCTTTCATACTCGCACAGATACTAACTCACCTTGACGTTGGTCTCGGGTTTGGGATTGCCCTTCTGTTCCCAAAGGTTCCTTTTACTCACGATGTCTCCAGCCACGATATCCTGAGAAGATGATGTCCTCGTTACCCTTCACTGCTAATGCTGCTGAACATGCCTTTGTTCACATCCCTTTCAAACCTACACATTTGAACTCTTTTTTTATTTATAATATCAYATCATCTGACCTATGACAGCTGCAGCTAAAACCCATGACTGTGAAAACTTCTTCCTATTCCCAGTATATCCTATGTTTTCCTCTCTCACTCTCTTCAACAAGAGCCTGGATCAGASATCCAAGATGTTTATTTTCTTAAGTTTGTTAACTATTTAAGACATGTTAACATCAAGGCTTTTTTTATGTGGAAGGAATTTTGCTCACATAAACACAGATTTGCAACCCATGTGTTACAGAATCAGCCTCACTCACAATGACTAGAAAGTGAAATTGAGAGCCATACATAATACTCTCTGCATTTTCCAATTTTACAAGATTTATCATCTTGGTACTAGATCCAACTTTGTGCTCCACAACTGGAGGTCAGTCCTAGCCCCTGCAGAAGACATACACATTTTCCACACCAGCTGAATTTATTCCCATTTCAAAGCAGAGCCTCAACTAGCATCACGGAGGCTTTCCTAGCTGTACCACCAAGGAACGATTCGGGACCCTAGCACAGAYGAAGCAAAGCTCTGAGGTACAAGGCCTTGTATGCTGACGAAGGAGATTGGAYCTCTAATATAGATGCCTTCAGAGCTGGTGGGCACACCAGCGAGCCATACCAACAGGCTAACGCAAGTATAATGCAAGTTGTGCCCCTCTTCCCCTGCACAAGCAAGGCAAGTCCTACRAGAGCCATACCTTACAGGGCAGGGGCTTCACGGCAGACTGAGCTGCGACCTCTCCAGTCTCCCAGAGGCTTTTTGTGCTGGCTACCATCATGTTCGTGGTAGGAAGGTTGAGAGAGGGCTGTCGGACAGGTTTTGGAGCCTTTGTGGATGTCTGGAAAATAAATGGAGAAAGATCACTGTCAGGGAGAGTGTGCTTTTTTTTTTTTCCACCCTGTAATTGGAGGTCCTCAGGGATGAGGGGTTGTAAAAGGAGACTTGTAGGGTCTTGCTAGTTCCTGACAGATGCTCCCACCCTTTAAGCAAGGAATGTGAGGAAATAAGGACGGGGCAGCTTGCTAAAGAAACGTACTTTACGCTGTGAAGGGAGATAGAGGCAGGAGAAAGGGCTGCTCCCATCCAAGAGTAGATGATTTAGTTGTCACCTCCCAGAGAGGTGAGACTAAGAGGCATGGTGGGAGAGCAACACCCAAAGAGGGCTCCTTGGCGGAGGGTGGGGATAGAGAGACAACACAGCAGCCCACCTCAATAGCCTGCGCGTACTGCTCCAGTTTGTCATCAATCTTTGACACAGGGAGGGGAGGCTGGGTCTTCTTTATGCTGTTACTGGAGAAGCAAGAAGAGGATTAAGGTGATCCCTCAGTACCTCAGGCAGAAGGAAGGACTTTGAGGGCCACAGGCAGCCTGGCACTCCTGCCCATACCCACAGCAGGGCCCTCTAGCATCCTCCGTCTGGAGGAAGGGACCTGCTTTACCCCAAGGCCCACATCAACCCTAGAGATACCTTTTCTTTATTGAGCGGTTCAGTGACTCAGTTCTGTCCGTGATCTAAAGTGGGTGAGAGAAGACAAATACATTACTTTTCTCCATGGACCTCAGATGAAYGTAGGTCACCTTGGCTGATCATAGTTCAAATATTTCCTCTACCCTGCTGCCTCACCCAGATTTTGGTTAGAGATGCCTCACTCAGTCCCATGTTCCCACACTGACATCCCTTTTCCTTCTCCTTTCCAAGGAGGTGAGCAGAATCCCAACCAAAAGCACCAGCGCACAGTAGCAGCCCAACCAGTTTCAGGGGCAAACCAACAACATGCAGCTTGACTGACAGCTGAAACAGCAACCAAGACCATTTTCCCCACTCCAGGACCAGGTATCTTTCTCAGACACTTGGTTTCCTAGCCAGACACAAGAGAGAAAGTGTCAAGTGTGGAAAGACAAGGGGGAAAACTAGAGGCAGTGCCAGCCCCATCTGCAGAAGAGAAGCCAAGCATGAGAGGAGCACAGGCATGAGTTACATTGCGGCTTATCCACACCAGAGAAGCRCACAGACAGGGCAAGTCAGCGTGTGGAGCCACCTGCAAGGCAGCCCTGCAGGTTAAGCCATCAGGAAAGAGTTTTGCACGAGAGGTTGCTGTGCAAGAACTCTTTGGCCAAGACAGGAAGGCAAGCAAGCACTTCACAACCACTGAATAAAGGCAAGCTGAAATGTTGCTAAACCTCACAGCTTTTTCATGCCCCAGAAAACAAGAACACAGAGAGAAAAATCACCTTCAAGTCAAAGGGGAGGCTATTTCTTAACAGCAGCTCCTACAGAGTCAAGAAGCAGCCATCAAGTAGCAAGGAGCCTCTCCCTGTATACTGCTGCCTGTGCCATGGGAAACATCACCTACCAAGTTAGCAGGTAAAAAGCAGCACTAAGTGCTCGTTTTGAGACACTTTCAGGATGCCGGTGCTAMATTTTAGCTAAGCAGAAGATAAGACAGTGTCACAGAGAGGACACATTTAACCGCTGTGCCCAAGAGCCCATTAGAGAAGAGCACAGCCACCAAGAAACAGTGTGACCCTGGCTAATAGAGATGTGCTACGGARAGTCACTCTGTAGGGCCCCAACACAGCAGCGTGACAGATATCCCTCCAGCCAGCAGTTTCTGCTGGGCAGGCTGTCCACCTGCTGCCAGCTTGCTCCTTTGCTCGGTGCTGGAGGAAYTAGTGCTTGGCTGAGCCATGACTTCAGAGATTGGGTTGCCCATCCCTCTGGGACATTGACGGGCAGGCTGGCACCTCAGGGGGCATAACAGCACCTGAAAGGGGAATCAGGTAGATCCCCACCCATGTCTCAGCTTCTCAAGCACAAGTAGATAAGGTATCAATATGAAAAAACCTTGCCAACCCTGCCAGAGAGATGCTGGGCAGATGCAAACCACCCACAGGTACTTTCAAAAGGTCATAAATGAACATCAAGTTAAACCAGGAGGGGCCTAAAAGCAGGTTGTAGGTGACAGTAGATCTCAGCATGACAGTCTAGATGGGAACTAACTTTTCCTAAGCTATTTGAAAGCCACCTCCCTCTGCCCTGTAGGGCAATTTTCTTTGCAGCAAGAKTCGTGCATTTCTCTGGTCCAAAGCACTTTCTAAAGGCCAGAAGAAACCACCGTTGCTCACTCAGCCAACCTCAAAACTCAGAGCTCACAAGCAGCCTGGGACAAAAACGGGGCTGGTACAAGGCTTCCCCCCTGCCACCACACATCCATTTCAGCCCCCAGGCCACACTGGCCCTCTGAACCCCAAACACCCCGTCACGCTGCACCCCAACATCCCCCTGCCCCAGATGTGTCCCTGACCTCCACCAGCCACAGCTGGCAGGGGAGCTCACCACCCACTGCAGATGCGCTCGTCTTTCCACTGCAAGCCGTGTTTCTGCCGAGCGATCCCGTGCCAAAACACCTTCTTGGTGGTCAATGTGTTTAATTCTTAGTGTTCACATAAAGCCCTGCTAGCTGGGGTGTAAAGAGCCTCCTTCCTTTGGAAAGATCCCAAGCTCATATTTTTCCTGAACAGCTTTACATTCAGCTTTGTGTATTGGTGAGCTCTGACATCACCGCTATAAAACACAGAGACTGTATTTCTAAACCTTTCCCTGGGCTAATCCTAGCAGCAGCAGCAGCTAAGCTCAGGTCAGGAAGTTATGTGTGTTTTGGGGTTGTAATGGTGAGAATTTCAGCACATAAAAGGTACTGGAAGCATTTCCCACATTTCCCCACCGGTCCCACTCAGGGGATATGCTTTGGCCACCCCCACCCCACTTTTCAAYCCTAACATTAGCACATGGCCTGCATCCAAACCCACCCTTTCTCCCCTCTCTATTTGATTTTTAAAAGGCCTCTCCATAAAGAGCAAGGATCTGATGGTTGTAAATGACGAAACCTTCCTCTTACGATCTATTTACTGGTGGAAGAGGAAGTGCTCATACAATCCTCCCCGTCCAGGAAATATTGACTAAGAAGCAAATAGCACAGATATAAATGCAAAAAAGCAAAGATAATACCAACAGCCGATTAACAGGTTACCCAGGCTCCTCACAATTTCCCTCACCTGCTATAATCAACAAGCTTAGGGCTTACAAAGACAAAAAGCCGTTCGCTACAGAAACCACTTATCTGTAGCTATTGTATTTAAAAGCACAGGCACAGAACTGAGGATTTGTAGCAAATGCTTCTGAGTCACGAGATGCAATTCAGGTGGTGTTAAAAACAGAAGTTTCACAAGAGCATCAATGCAGACAGAYGTGATTGGGAAGGAAACAATGCTTCAGAGATGAGGAATCCCAGTTTGTTTAAAAAACTTAAGTCATACTTTCTGATTTAATTCTAAGTAAGATAGGGAAATTCCAGCGCTTCAATTTTTTGGGKTTTTTTGGGGGGGAAGGGAAATTTCATTTTCTGATTAAGTTCACGTGTCATCTTTCACCAAATTCACAAGCTTAAAGCACAGACATCTTTCTCAGTACTACAATATTCCCTGGAGTCCTCAATGAACTTTAGACATTTACGGTGATKGGCAAAGTATACACAGACAGAGACAGTTACAGCCTCCAACAGCTCAAGCAGGCAAAGCAGGAGGAGAGGAGGCTGACAACCATTGRAGACGAAGGAAACGGATCAAGCGATTTGTCCCAGCCTGTAGCAGGAGTGGGATAACAGGATTCACACCCTACATTACTGCAAGCCCTGGGTCATCTTATCTCATCATTAGTTAGGTGCTCTATCGCGATAGCTGCCATCGCCTCCAGAGGGGCCCCAGGAACACAAACCGTCGTGAGGCACACTGCGGTCTGGTCAGAGCACAGCTCCTCCTCTTCCAGGCTGGCAGGGCTTGGGGCCTTCTGGCGTTTTTCTGATGTTTCTTCTTCTTCGTCTTCATTTCTCCTCCTCTTCTTTTCCTGAGYGCAGAAAATGAACAAGCCAGAAGTGAGCTGGTCAAAGTGCTTAGTATGCAACAAAAGTGACTTTTCCCCTGTCTCCCAGGCTTCCTGCTTTATACTAAACAAACACGTGAGCACAGAAACTTGGACTTCACATCATCTAATTTTGAAACATCCAGGAAGAAGCTCATGTGTTAATTTGAGGGGGAAAAAAGAAATATCAGAGAAGTTTTGAAGGTTCAAGGTTCCAAAATGATATGGAAAGGGGTCCTTGCATCAGTTAATAAAGATTTGTAAGCACTATTGAGATAGGAAAATGTGAGTTTCTCAATTAGAGGCCACAAGGAGAGAGAGCAGCTGCCTTCAGAATAAAGGACTAGAAAAAGTCACACACACAATTCAAATGCAAAAAGCATACTAGCCTCAGCAAGTCAAAATCCATTTACAACAGAAGATATTTGCAGCTCAGCCACCCTAACGGACTTGCACACCACTCAAGTTCCAACTTTGTCTCTCTTATTTACCAGGAATTACACCTCATCAGAAGAGCAAAGAAAGAAAACCCTCAACTGGGAGCAATGCAAGATTTAGACATACATCAAGCCAAAGTGCTCCAAAGGTGCGATAAAGGCTGGGGAGAGAAAAACAAGCAGTAAAATTTAGRTTTGAGTTCTCCTGAAGAGCTACTCGCTGCCCACAAAACCACAGGAGAAATAGTAGAACTTTCCTTCTTGGTATTGCAGGGACGTGACTACACCACCACAAGCTCTGGGAGCAAACACACAAGAGGGCAGAGGCTGCCTGCAATGACCCCAAGAAGGAACATAGGCAAGAGTGGCACCAGCCCCACGTTATGCCATGACAGCTTGTCTACTGGGCTCAACACCCAGCAGTGTAAGCAGAAATGATGAGCTGAGTTCTTGGAGAGCAGCTCACCAAGCTTTCCCACAAGCCCTGTGGAGAGAAGAAGGTCAGCTCCTCCTGATCCCACCTCTCGCTCAGCTCTCTCCTCTTCCTCCTGCTCTCGGACCCGTTCTTCCTCTTGGCACAGCCTCTCTTCCTCCCCCGTAACCACGTTCTCCTCCCGGATCTCCTCCAGGCTTTCCTGATCCATCTGGATCTGCCCCAGTTTGACTTCAGCTTCCCTCACACCACTGTCCTCTTCTTCATATGACTGTCGTGGAGACCTGGAGGTGGGGGACAGCAGTCAAAGAAGCAAAACAYGTTGTTATGAGCCTACAGACACCATCAGGTGCCTCAGACCTCTAGAAATCCAATTTTATGACTCCCCCTAAGCCTACAAGTTGCTGGGTGTTTTACACCAGGGCTCACAGCCACTTCCATGGTCCCATCCAGTTCCGGGCACCCAGATGTAACAGCAGTCACATCACACTCCCACACTTTGAATACTCAGGACACAGCTCAGCTAAGACTTGAGGCAGAGCTGAAGGTATCCGCACCTTTCCAGCCTCACCGCGGACAAGACCCGCAGGAAAACRGAGATCAGACAGACCTGAACAGCAGGTCCTGGCCTCCGCTTGGACCTCAGGCAGAGAGGACACTACCACCACGATGTGGTGCTAGCTCAATTCTCTGCTCTGCTACAGCCAGAATCCCAGGTCAGCCAGTGTGCTCTGTGGTCCTGGTGCACAAACACAGACCTGACACTGGCCCCACGGTCCCCAGCATCAATTCAATGTGGAGCACCAAACACAGCCTTCGTCTCCCTTAACTCATCTTCCATGTTAACACAGCCTCTTGCTGGAGGAGGATCCAGCCAACGACATGTGAATGTGCTTCCCAGGATCCCCCTTTTCCCTAGCTGCAGCTAAACTGCAGGGCAAGGCTGCACAGCTACTCGCGTGGGGTTTTTTTTTGTTTGCAAGGCACAGTGCTTCGCAGGCAATGCTATATCCACACTTGACCCCAAGCCTTAGTTTTACCCACCAGAATAAATGACACCTCTACTCACGTCACTCATAGCCCAGCAAACCAAAGGAGTCCCAAAGCAGCCAGGGTCACCCCTTTGCCTTAGGTTTAARGCCTCCAAGGCTGCAGAGAGGAGACCCAGGAGTATGTTTAAGCAATCAGCTTTGCAAAAGCAGAGCAGCCCATGCCTTTAGGCACAGTCAGTGGGAGCACRTAACCCCAGAGCTCTCGCTGGCTCACAGCCGTGCACCAAGATGTTATYGCCATCTTGCTTTCCCCAGCCAGAGAATAGCTTTCTCCTCCCACCCGTTTCTTAGAAAATCACCTGGCTTGTGACAACAAGGCTAGAGAGCTGGCTAGCGGGCAGCTGCCAAAGTGCAAGGCTGACTCACCGCTTCTGCCTCACCAGCCAGCACCAAAACATGAAAAAAAGTTCAAGCRATGCTTTTCCACCCACCTCTCCGCTGCTGGGAAGGCAGCTCACAGGACAGCCACCATCCAGCCCTCCCAACTGACCACACAGGGAAAAAGCTGATGCATATGCTGGCTTGCTACTAATCATCCTCCCATGACAGCACAGTCACCAACAGCAAACAGGCTCTGAAGGTTTTATAGCCTGGGTAACTAGTTTCTCTTAACCAGGATGCCAGCAATGCCTCCAGCTAAAGTGCAAACTCATATTAAAAATTTAGGCCAGCAAACGCGATGCAGTCTATAGGATGCCTTTTGCACCACAGCAATTTTGTATGGGAGGCAGCTAGTCTGACCCAGCTCCCACCCTCTTGCATGCAGCTGATAGCTGTAGGGGCATGAATCTCCCCCCACAAAGTGGGGAGCCAGAACCAAAAAGAAAACCTGCCTTAGCACCGAGGCCCTCAGGGGATGCACAAGGCGTTTTAGCTTCATCCAAGGGGTAGCAACTGTATCCATCCCCTCAGCTGTAGCCACCACCTAAACATCCTTCACGTGAAAAACCAGGGTTTGCTCCATATTCAGTTAAGAAGGAGAGAGGGGAGTTGGGAAACCCTGGCCAGAGCACCGCTTGTCCCAGCGTGGGGCATCCCAGCCAGACACACAGCCTGCCTGGGCTCACACCACACTCCAAGCCTGTCCTTTGGGTGAGGCAGGTAAGCAAGGAAGAAGGGAAAAGCTGCTGAAGGGCCTTTACAGGGYGCAGCCACCCACTCGGAAGCAAGCCCAGCTTTTGCAAAAAGCCCACTTACAACAAGCCCACAGGGTCCGAGCCCCTTCAGCTGCCTCTCCCAGCCAGCCTCCAGCCACAAGCCCGCTCGCCTACAGCCGCTGCCTTTGAAGCACCACCCTCCCTGATGGGCTTCACCTGCCATGGGTGCCACCTCCCCTGCTCAGCACCCCCCTGCCCCGCTACAGAATAAACACAATCATCACCTAAAAAACCTGAGGAGCAATTTCTGGAGAGGGTAATGCAACCCTTCCAGCTAATTCTCTTTTGAAGGCCAAGAGGGGAATAGCAGCAGCCTTTCTCTCCGGACAAGCTCTTTGCAAGGGGAGGTGGAAAAAGAGGCAGTGTGCTGAAAAGCAGATGGGGCTGATTTCCAATTGCTCTCACAGATGTGATAATCAGTGCTACAGCGAGGCGCTTAAGCAATGCTTGCGGGGTCAGGGTTGCGAAGGTACAGCTTGCGGAGTGGTTTAGCTACGGTGTTTGGAAAAAAGTAAGAAAGAGGCGAGCTCTATTTATTTGTTCAGCAGTAAATATTAATCTTAGGCATTTTTTCAGTCTCAGGGGTAAAGAAGAGGCTGTGTCATCACAGGGTAAAATTCCCTATAAAATCAAGCTGCCAAGAGAGCTGAGTCACAGAGTTCACAGGCAGGTAGATGGTGTCCAAGGGAAGTGGTTAAGGCAGGAGTTTGGTTCAGCTCAGCAAGGGGGGAGTGATGGGAGATGGGGACTAAACAGCCAGCACACAAACACCTCTCAGGGCTCTTTGCTGCCTGTTTTCCCCCGCTAAAAGAGGAGTCAAGCACAAGGTGGGCTGGGGCCATAACACCCACTATGCTGCCATGAGCCAGGAAGCAGCAATAACTTAGAACAGCTTTTTTAGGCTGGCCTGGATTATGTTAGAGGCCGTTTCAGCCCCTGCAGCAGCTCAGGTGGCTTAAATCCGCTGTTGTCACTCCTCCAAACCCAGGCGTCCTGGCAGGCTGCCATTGCTTGGAGTGCMAAACTCAATCCAAACATCCCCTAAGTCCGGGGCAGTCCCTGAGCCTGTTCCTCCCCGCTAGCCCAAATGGCAGGCGGAGAGCATCCGTCCCAGCAGTGCGGGACCCGTCCTGCTCCTCCTCAGGGACGGTCGGTCCCTTTGCTGGACACATTGGTTCCTYTCCCCTCGGTCCGGCTGTGTCCTACCCACCTCTGTTTGCGCTGCTCAAGCTTCTGGGACCAGTCACTGAACCCCTCATCCTCCTCCAGCTCTGAAGTCCCGGATGGCTTAAAGTCATAGCTGAAACACAGCAAGAAGGAAAATAAGGATGAGAGAGATGCAAAAAACCCCAAACCTGGCCTGAAAGAGCCCCAGCCTGATACTGTCCTTCTCTCCTTCCAGTTATTGCATCTTCTTTCCTCTGACTGCTCCCAAATCCCACTTGAAGCCTCATCCTCTGTTACAGGAAARACGCCTTTGCCACGTGCTTAGGAGCACCCTTGTACAAAGGGGGTCTCTCAGGGCATCACTGCGAGATGGAGATGAAGAAGGAGCAGCTCCGTGTCCCCAGCAGGAGCACCCCACTGCCCGCCTGGTCTCTGGGGCCGTACGCAGGCGAGCAAAAGACAAGCAGCACATCAAAACCAAAAAGTCTGTGGTATACTTCTGCACCAGAGCTGGCCCTGGCTTGTTTGGACCAGAGGTGTTTCAAACTCGTTTGCTGCTTGCCCTATGCTTGTACGCAGCCCCATAGAAATCAGCAGGAGTGTACCTGAACAGATCGCTGGATGAGGAAGGCATGAAGACCCAAAGCTTAGGACACTGSCTCAAGTTCTGGGTTGGATCTTCACGTTCCCCTACAGCTTTGAGCCAGTCATGTGCACTTGCATGGCTCTGCCTTGCCGCCTGTGAACACCCTACTGCTGTTCGGAGCCGCAGCCCTCCCGGGGCGCAGAGCTGCCAGCACCAGATGCAGACTGGCCGTCCACGGGGATTGTTGGGTTTTTTCCTATTTCTTTCCTTGCCTTTGCAAGGGGAATCGCCTCCCAGCCAGGGGTCCTAGGTAGGCAGCCACATTGCAAGCATTGGCCTGAGGAGGTGGCTTCACAGATGTTTTTGGGATGCAGGGCAGTCACATTGTCCAGGAATGGGAATTAGGATGTGGGACCCACAGATTAGTTTAAAACTCAGAGATTCAAAATATGTAATAAATATGGGTGAGTCTTTTCTTTGCCTTTCTGGGCTCTTAGGAGGTGTCAGGAGATGCTTAGCCTCCTCTGTGACCCTGGTGGCTTGAAATATGGGGCATGTCTCTGAGATTCAGGAGTCTCATATTGAACTGACTGCAGGAGCTGAGGGTTTATGAAAAACACGTGCCCTAGCCAGGCTCACCGGGGAGGGTAGCAGGGGGTGCACACCGAAAACGGCTGCTCAGCCACAAATTTGAGCACAGCCCAGCTCCTGCCACTTTTCAGCACCCCCTTAGACTGCTGAGCACGATACCATATTGGTCTAGGATATCGCAGCCCAGGCTGTGTTATTTTCCGCTGCATGYGTAGCAGCAGCTCGTAGATGCCCCAGGACAATGCTCAGGAAATTTGATGCAGAGCCAGGATGGGACCACGGATCTGCCCAGGTCAGGGCTTCAGGCAAACTGCAGTGTTAATGATGTCCAAGGCACAATCGCTCCGGTATTTGCGGCCCCGGCCACAAACGTGTGCTCAGGCTATCAGAAAAGCTCCCAGGGAGCAAGGGAGACCAGCTGAATGCTGTTTGAAAACAGGTCGCTTCCCTGCGCCCCTCCGCAAACCCAGCCCCAGGGGAAGCACCGACCCAGCACAGCCCCACCAGCACCACCTAAGCTGGTGTCCGTCCCTCTGGTTCCCAAGGCTGTGTGTGTCTTTTCCGCAAACCCGCCATTTGGGGGGTTATTCCTCTTTTTTTTAGTGGGGGAAGGGAGGAGAGGAGCTTCGCTCTGTCCCTTTGGTGCAAGGAAATGCTGAGGGCGGGTTTGCACAAACAGGAGTGACATGGATGGGAYGAGTCCCAGCACGGGAAGAGCCAAGGGAAGGAGGGGACAGTGTTTACACAGGAGCGAGCGAAGTATTTCAGAAGATTAATAGCCAGGGCTGACCCCAGCTGCATGAGCAAGCCCAGGTGGCTGTCAGCAGCTGCAGAAGAAACCAGGGGATGGCCAGAGAAGAAACATCCTTCCCGGTGAAGCCTGGCCCAGCAAGCTCAAGCATCGCAGAGCAGGGAGCAAACCCCCTCATCTTAGGAGTTCTTCTTCTCATTGCCCCCTTTGCAGATGTTTTTAAGCACTCAATTAAATTTGGGCACTGCCAATGGTCCCATGGGGTCAGCAGCGTGTCTGTGCCCACGGGAYCGGAGCCTCCAAGCTGGGTTACCGGGGCTGCTGCACGCTGCTCTGTGCCCGAGGCTGCTCACAGCATCTCCCGGTAAAGCAGAGACCAGAGATCTTGTCAGCCATTTTAAAGACTTTTGAGAATTATTTTCCAGCCCCCGTGTGAAGGGGGAGGGTTTGGAAAAGCTAACAATTATTATTACTTTCCAGATCTTCTGTTTGCTTTTAGGGCAGCCTGCAGTGGGTTTGTCTGCAGAATATCACTGGATGTAATTCCACAAAAGATTTTGAAGCTTYTTTGCAATGCTTTTGGACCAAAAAAAAAAAAGTCTTGAATAATTTTGAAAGTATCTGAGAAAAAAAATGATCTTTTCATGGAAAAAAATAGATTTTTATAAATAGCTTTTGCTATTTTTCCAGTAAAATGAAGTTGCTTCTTCTCTCTGACTGTAATCCCAAATCCTGCCGACACTTTTCCATTGTGTTTAATATATTTAGAAATAAGCTGAACACATAAATAGTGGGAAGACTGGGGTCTTTAGGACAGAGTTTGGCAACTCAGAGTGCAGACTGGTTTTTCTGYCAGCCCCAATGCTGCACAGCACCTGGGCTGCTGAACCGTGGACATGAGGCGGCTGCGGTGAAATGCTGAGGTGGGGTGCTGGGGACATGACTGGTCATCCTATCCCTTCTCCAGGGGTTTCCTCTCTGACAGCAGATAGTTCAGCATCTCCATAAATGCCTCCTGAGCTATTTCCATTTAGGACCTGYCCCATTAAAGCATCAAGTTAACTTTAACCCTTGGAGCTGTGAACTGCGCCAGCTCAGGAGCTGCTCCATGCTCCCCGCTGCCGGGGCAGCAGCTTCTCGGSGAAGAGCCGGGAGCCTGGCCGGGAGAGGTGATGGCTCGCTCCGCCGCCAGCACCGTGATCTGCCTGGGGTTGTGCATCACATCCTCACGCACGTGTCTGTCTTCACATGTACCAGGAACTTCCATTAGTTTCGGTGTAGGATGATTCACAGGCCGAAATTTAACCAGGCACTGAAATCCCTGGCGATGGGGACTCCCTGCCTGAGCTCAGGCTTACCCAAGCTGTTCTAGTTTAAACTCTCAGGGCAGTAGAACACCCAGCCTCCAGCCGAAAAAAAGAGCAAAGCAGGGATTCTGGCTTTTTCTGCCCAAACTAGAAACACACTCTTTGTTAGTCTGGGCTAAATCCSCCAACCCAAACCTATTAGGCAACTTTCCCATCTCCCCAAACCACCCCAAACAACAGAGACACCCACTCCATGGATGCAGGAGGGTTTTGCTGCAAGGAGAGAGCGTGTCACTGAAGGATTTATCCGTGGGTATTTCTTACTGGTTTTCCTGTGCCGGACCCGCACTCTCTGAGCAGGAACTGGTGCCATTCAAGCCCTCTTCTGCCTGGGACCTCAGCTGCTTCTCCCGCTCCCGCCGCCTCCGCTCTCTYGCCGCCTCCTCCTCATCTTCCACGCTCCACTGCGCTGTCAGCCTGCCAAGGCAGAGGGAAAACCCATCCTTAACACCGGATGGGTCGGGCAGCTCCTACAAAACTGGGCGATACCCGTCCCCAAGGTGCCTGGGCTCCCCCCCAGCAAGCGGGGGGCTCCTGCAGAGGAGTGCTCCCACCATGASTGGTGGTCCTCGAAGTGGCATCCCCATCGGCACGGCTCTGCAGCAGGACCGGCTGATGTGCAAGGATAAGGTGGGACACACGGACTGGRAGAGAGGTGGAGGAGAGCCTTTCCCCCTCCCTGAAAAAGATGTGGTGCGTATCCCCCTCACCCCAGACCAGCCACCTCCCCAGGGTTGTGTCCCGCTCTGCCCTCCCGAGCTTCCTTCCTCCCCTGCAGAGAAGAAAAACCTGCCTTGGCTTCTCCCAGACGTCTCAGCTGCTGGATATTAACACCTCTGTCAGCAGAATGGCCTCTCGCATCCCCGCGGAAGCGATAAGGCRGCTGCCACATTCCTCCTCCTGCGATAACGCCGGTCTCTGAGCAGGATCGGCTCCTGCTCCGCCGCTGGCGGCACCAGCCGGGATGCCGGCAGAAAGGGACGCGCCGTGGTGGCAGGGTCACCGCTAACCCAAAGGGCCTGCGACGGGCACTGGGGCAGGGCAGGTCTGACTCCTGGTACCTGGGGCTGATGCCGGGGCAGATGCTGGAGCAGATGCTGGGGCAGGTGCTCCCTCACCCCGCTCACCCCTGGCTCAGCCAGGTCCAAAACAGACCACGAAGGCTGTTTCGCCTGATCTTTGCAAGCCTATTTACAGAAACGCTTTTGTGCACATGGGAGTGGGGGAAGGCGATCTCCCGCCAGCAGCAGGACCCAGCCTGACCTGTGTCTCCTTCGGGCAGACCCCGAGGACTGCAGTCCCTGTAGGGTGAACCTGCGCRGCGGGAGATGCGGTGCGACATCAGTTCAGGCCGGGACAAAGAGCTTGTGGAAAGGAAAAGGAAAAAAAAMCTAAAAACGCCTTAGTTGAGATTAGTTTCAGCCCAGTTTGAGTGAATGAGGGGCAGGTTTCAGCTGACCCCAGAAGTGCCACTCTGCCAGCCTGCCCGGCTTTGCCCACAGCCTGGACTATGAACTGGACTATGTGAGAAGGCCTCACTTCACCAAGGGCCTCACTAAGATGCTGTTTTCATTTGAGGTTCASGACAGATCCCCCCCACTCCCAGCACAGAAAAGGAAAAAAACCCCRTGATTAATCGAGACATTTTATTCAAAAAAATTTGGCTTTTCTAGTTACACTATGAACCTTGTCAGCATTTCCAGGGGGGACTCGCTCAGAGCCTATTTCACTCTGTGGCACCAGCAGGACCACCGAGCTTAGCCTTGGTAGCATCCCTTCGTGGAGTGGTCCCACCGCCACCCTGGCAGGAAGCTGGGAGTGACCCCGCATCCCTGCCCTCCCAAACTCCCATCTCCCCCGAAGCGGCACAGCCGGGATGTGGAGCCAGATGGAGTCAGATCATCCATCCCCATGGAGCCCACGGGGGAGCAGGGAATGAAGCAGATCCCGGACTCGGCCGAGAGACCGCTCTGCCACCGTGTAATAATTACTGCCTGCCTTATTTTGGGTGGGGTCTTTTTGCAAGCAGCAAATTCAGTCGCCCTTTCCCCTTCTCCCCCCTCGCCACCCCCTGCCACCTTGCTCTCCATGYGGAACAAAGCGGACCCCGACCAGAGCCTGGGCTCCCCTCCTCCCTTCCCTACTCGTCCCACACTCCTATTTATTGTTTTCCCCCAGGTTCCCATAGAAACCCTTGTCCGTGGGCCTGGCAGGAAGCCACCGTGTTGTTGTGTTGTGTTTTTTTTAATATATAAATGAAGTCATTCATTAAACTCTGCCATGATCTCCCTCCCTTGTGCGACAGCTCCAGATAGTCTCCGATTCAGAAAGGCTCTTAACCCCCGCTCGCCCAGATCGCCCCAGTTACGAGAAGCAAGGTCCACACCTATGCCAGAACAAATTAGATTTCGATTTAATTCCTTCCCCATCTCCTCCAGCTCCTCAGGAAGCCACTGCAGAGGCAGCACTGCASCAAGCCCCCGGCTTGGCCGGGGTACCCGGGGGAGCCCGGAGGGGGGTCTCCTCCAAACCACGCGAGCTTTCCACGGTGCGAGAGCAACGTTGGTTGGCAGCCCTCTCCCTTTCCCAGTTGGATGTGACTAACTCTCTCCCCATGACCTCACCGGCTCGCTATTCTGTCCCTGCATCCTCCGAATGGGCTGAGGACAGCGCCGGGGGCGACTGTTTTGGGGAGAAGGATTTTTCTGCAAAAGCAGGGAAATATCTTTCCCAGTTCCCTTTGCCGCAGAGCAAACCGGCCGCCGAGTTGCCCGCMGCCGCGCTGGGATGCGGCTCAGACACACTGAGCATTGCGGCGGGGCTGTGATGCTGGGAGCTCCATACCCGCTCCTCTCAGGAATAAGGGCTGCGGATAAAGCCCTCACCGAGCCCCCACTCACCCTGGGTTCAGAAATATCACCGCCCTCCAGCAAACACCTAAAACCAGTTTATTAGTGGATTCAGAGCTCTCTCTTATGTTCAAACAGGCTGGCAGCAGAGCAAGGTTTAATAAGCGATGCTTTGGGGTTCAGTAGTCACACCAACAAGCAGAGGGAAAAGGGCAATTCCTTTTCGACTGACCTAGCAGTACAAATATTTGTCTTCGGTGAAAAACAAACAAAAAACCCCCAAACAAATGAGAAACTAAACCTTGCCAAAGTCCTTGCGTTTGGGTCAGCTACAAGGATTTGTTGGACTGCAAACCGAATGTGCCGTTTCAATTTGGACAAGCTCAAGCCTTCAGCAGTGTGAGGAAGGGGTCAGCTGGTAAATTGCCTTTCAAAGCAAAAAGGTGGAAAGATTTAATTTCCAAATGGTTCCGTTTTCTAAGAAGAGGCCGCGGTCTCTCATTTGCTCTAATTGCTCGCAATCACATTCAGTAACTCAACGTGCTCAGCCCACACCAGTATTGCACAACCATTTTCCCATTTCTAGAAATAATTACCCGGCGCTTCAGGATCGGGCTGATACCGCGTACCTTTGCCTTCACCTCCGGTCAGCACTTTCCCAGGTCGGTCCCAGGCTGGGGAAGTTTTGGGAAGAAGCAAGCTCATAGCTGCCATTGGGACTGAGAGCTCCCCACTTCATTTCACCCAACACAGGATAGGGAAATGGAATGCAAGAAGACTCGAAGCTTGAAGACTTGCGAGATGAGCTACAGCGTGCTACACTCCTGCACCCAGTCACCTGCCTGGATAGAGGGGTTTTCCTGCAAGGTGAAAGGAAATTCACCCCCTCGTGCAAAYATTAGGGGACTGGAGGAGAAAGGGAGGATGCAGAGACTGCTTTGCTGCCCCGGCAGCCCGGATCTGCGGGCAGGGCTTGCTCCAGCAAGACCTCATCACAGGGCCGAGTCGTTTCTCTTATGCGGTCCCTACATCTCTGCCAACAGCTTTTGGAGGTCTTTGTGGAAGAGGTTTATCTCTTCCTGAGGAGATCCTGCAGGTCTAGGGAAGGGCTGAAAGCACCTTGGTTCAGCTTTGGCCACGGAGTCACAGCTTGCCAAGTGTCTGGGATGCTCAGACTTCTGCCCTGACTGGGGCCAGCCGCCCATTTCAGATCCAGCTCTTGACTTCACCTCCCTCTGGACCCCCAGCCAAGGGAGGGGTTTTATTTCCATTTGCCCTACAAAACACCTCCTCCTCCTGCAGAACAACGATACAGGCTGTGCCTTTCYACATGGCCACGAACGCCCGCTCCAGACAAGCCAGCGTTGCTGGAAAGGTCACATTTCCTTTGGGCAATTCCTCACTGGTACTTGAGGAGATTATAATATTCAGGCGAGGGAAATTTCTGGCACCAGATGAGCTGCGTTTAAGGGAAACGCTGCAGACTCAAGGAGTCTTTTGCACGGCTGACGGCTCAAAGGAAGCTTTGCTGGCCCAAACCCAACCTTCAGCACTAAAGCTAATTCCAGAAATGAAAATGAAATGTCTCCCAGAGGCTTTGGACTTTGCAAACCTGCGCCAGAAAAACCCAGGAACCCTCTACCAGCGCATTGGACATTCCTGTCTCCTGAGCTCGCTGGGGTATTGGGCCAGGACGGTGTTGACTTTGGTCACTGCTTGTGTCGGGTAGGCTGCCCCTCACAGCCAGCGTTCACAGGGGAAGAGGTTTTGGGAACAGGGTTTAGGAGGAGCCACGCGCAACCCCTGGCATGAAGGCTGCTGTTGCCCAGAGGGCATATAGCCYGTTGACACAGTGCAAATCCTATTGCCCTCAAGGGTAAAGCTCCCATTACCTGCGCAAGCAACAGCGTCTACCACCGCTGCAAATATCACCTGCAAGAGATGGGGCTGCATGAACTAGAGAAGAACTGAGAAAAGTACCCTGCATCCCCCAGCAGCCATCCCRTTGGCGTCTCTGTTGAGGTTAGGGGAAAGGGAGATGCCAGAAACCTGTGCAAGGGACCTTCCCCTTCCCACGTAATCCATTGCAGCCTTGTCACGGTGCCAGGTACAGTATCGGTGCCCTGCTGCCCATCAGGGAGAGAGATCCCTCAACATACTCAGGRTAACGCTCTCTCACTGCCATCTAGAAACCAGCTACCAAAGTTGGCTAAGCAACATAAACCAGAATATGGCGTAGGACTGTCAACAAGTTCATYCTGCTGCTGAGCAGAGCTGCCGGGCTTTATTTCACGTTGCATTTATCACCCGTTCTGGCCCAGACATGAAGGGCAGGGGTACTGAGATGTACAGCTCACCCCGTCACATGAAATAGAAGAGGACACCCTCAAAAGGCTTCAGCAGAGCAACTCCCTCACCCATTTGACCTTCCACCAACAAATTAATCACTTATTAATCTCTTATAAATGGCATMTAATGGATCTGTGTGACTGAGTCAAGTATGCTGAAATAGCCAGATAATGCCTCCGCTAAAGTCGTTCAGGACAACTGGCGTCAGGCCACCGCAGAAGTCATGGCTGAGGACATTTGCATGCAACRCACGGTCATGCTGCCACGGCTCGGTTTCTCTCCATCCCTGCAAACCAYATATGCCCTGGCTCAAAGCAGTGTCCCAGGGGATGCCTCACACCGCGGGCACCAGTGTTAGGCATCAGAGTGTTCAGCACCTCAGCCCTTTCCAAAGATCCCTTTAAGATCCAGGTTTACCTCCATATATTAAGACACCTTCAGAAACCTGTCCYTGAGCCCAAGGGCTTGTCCAAGGTCACCACGAAGACAGGAAGACATAGGGAACGGAGCAGAAGTCCAGCTGGCATCCCGACCCCCTGATTACCGCTCTGCCAAGAGGATGCTGCTGAACGCCAGCAACCACGGCTRTTGACACCAGGGACATGGGCTGGTGTCCTGGTTTTGGCCGGGATAGAATTAATTTTCTTTCTAGTAGTTGGTATAGTGCTATGTTTTGGATTTAGTATAAGAAGAAAGTTGATAACACACTAATGTTTTTAGTTGTTGCTAGGTAGTCTATGTCCCAAGGACTTTTCAGCTCACATGCTCTGTGAGGTGCACAAGAAGCTGGGAGGGAGCATAGCCGGGACAGCTAGGCCAGCTGGCCAATGGGGTATTCCATACCATGTGATGTCATGCTCAGCATATAAGGCTGGGGGAAGAAGAAGGAAGGGGGGGACGTTCGGGGTGATGGCGCTTGTCTTCCCAAGTAACGGTTACGCGTGATGGAGCCCTGCTTTCCTGGAGATGGCTCAACACCTGCCTGCCCATGGGAAGCAGTGAAGGAATTCCTTGTTTTGCTTTGCTTGCATGCGCGGCTTTTGCTTTCCCGATTAAACTGTCTTTGTCTCAACCCAGRAGTTTTCTCACTTTTACCCTTCCGATTCTCTCCCCGATCCCACCCGGAGGAGAGTGAGCGAGCGGCTGCGTGGTGCTTAGTTGCCAGCGGGGCTTAAACCACGACAGCTGGCAAAGAGTCTACAGTATGGCCATCACCGAGTCAGACAGCAGGCAACAGTTACGCTTCTTGATGGACAGGTTTCTGTGACTTAGGAGTAATGGTGCTTGATAGCAAAGCCTACAGCTGGGTAATCATCCCACTAGATAAGGAAGGGGGTATGGRTAGTGGTACAATACAGGGAGACTGGGAAAAGAAATAAAATTAAAAATTATTATGTCACAGCCTGGAATTTATTACAGCCTAGTCTCGGGGGAGATGGTTATCCTAGCTCTGAAAGATCGGCTTGTCAGTCAAAGGCAGCCAGAGATGCTGCACAAGCCTCTCCCTCCCATACATTCATGTAATTCCTCAGCTGCATTTCTCCGTTCAGAGTCCAGGCTACAGAATTTGAACAAGAAGGGGAGCAGGAGGGAGAGGAAAAAAATGTGTATATATGCTTCACCCTCAACCTTTTTCTCATACCAAGCTTCCCCACCCCACCCGTAGCTGCGCCGTCTCAGCCACGTCTCCCTGTTCCTCCTATATATATAAATTACTGCTCGCCTTCAAGATGCGAACAGCAGGGTAGAGCCGCTTCACACCCAGGGGCGGCCGCAGAGCCTGTCCCCACCGACCCACTGGAGCTGGGAGGGTGCGGAAAGGCATCACGCATGGGGCGATAAGGACACGCCAAGGCATCTGAACAGAATATGATACGGCCCAAACTTTCATCAAGCAGAAGTGGAAGAAAAACCACATGCAGCAYGGCAGAGACCTACCTCCCCCTTAAAAATAAAAGCAACTCTTCTTTTTTAAATGGATCTTGGGTTTTCTCCACAAAAGTACATCCCGTTTCTGCCCAAAGAAGGATGYGCAGACGTACAGCCACGCATCCACACATGCCAGGTATAAAACTCTGCCTGGCTTAGCCTTCATTAAATTCCCTGCAAAGATTGACCTGTCACTGTGGCGTGACGGGCAGGGAAAGCCCCGAGCTGGTAATTTACAGCTTCCACAAGCAAAATGAGAGACATTTGAGAAAGCCGGTGGCAAATGGCAGGAGCAGACCTCAGAGGAGGGATGCGGGCAGGGCTGATCCTTCAGCASGAGCCTCGCCTGTCCCCTCCTGCCTCTCGCAGGACGGCAGCTCCGGAAAGGCACATGGGATGGTCTGCGCTTCCAGATGCCATGGGTGATGCACAGGCCACTCGTGAAGGCACGAGGCAACCGATGGGAATGACTGCTTCTTTTTATTATTATTGGGTTTAATCATGGCAGACAGAATCCCAACGAATGCCTTACAAAATGATGGATTGCACCCCCAGGACCGTGGGTCCTTAGCACGCAGATAGGCTGGTGCAGTAATGTATTAACATCACCGGTCAGGAATTTGGCAGGGGGAGGAAAGGGCTGGAGTTTGAGCCCTCCCAGAGCTCCACGGTATTCAGTAGGTGTGAGAAATCAGTGCCGCGTACGACCTCGAACCACGGCCCTTTCTCACGGTCTTTCCATCTCAGGTTCAAGAAATCRTAGGTTTCTCCTAAAGAGCAGGAAGTCTGGTCTCTGTTTTTGCAAGGGAAAAGCACGCCAGAGGAGAAAATAAGACTTGTCAGAGAGCTTCGGACTGGCTTACCCAACTTTTGTGTTTTATTTTTCCCCTCTCTCAGAGGGAAGCAAGCCTCCGTAGCCTCCCTGCCTTGGCTACAGTCAGCCAGCATCCTCCTCGATAACATTCAGGTTGGAAAACAAGTCTGAGCCAGGGGAGGTGAGCAATAGCCTTACCCCTGCTTCAAGCCCGGGATTAAGAGTGAGATTTGTACCARGCATGCTGCTTTTTATAGCACCGCTGGCTTGGCCGCAAGTCCTTCATTTTGCAGCCCTCGGGGCGACGCAGTCCCCCCAGCCCCTGCAGCCCCCGGCAGCAGGAGGGARTTTGCTACCCAAGGACTGGCAGGAGGCAGCAGGGAGGCCGTGGGAACGTGCTGCTCCGCTCCCTGGGAGAGTTGAGGCTCTCTTCGTTTATGGCCATCGCTGACGGGTTGTGCAGCAACAGGAACCGGTGTCAGCAGCAAGCCCTCGGTCCCTGCTGCGCTAAGACAGCATGTCTTCTTGAGAAAAAACAGTCTTTGCCCCAAAATACTGATTGCAACTCCCATGCAGTCGAACGAATGAATTCATACCAATGGTGGGAGAAGGAAAAAAAAAAGAGTCTGGAAGCTGAAAATTTGTTCTCACACACCATCCCAGCTGCAAAGCCTCAGACCCCAGCATCCTCGTCCAGTGCCYTTTCCAGCCGAACCATGCTCAGACACATGTGGTGGTCCTTCTCCACCCTCGCCAGAGGATGCAGAAAACCTGTGGCTGCAGCCYCGAGGGGCTCAGAGGCTCACTACAGCTCCCCAGAATTTCCATGGGCTCAAGTTCAGGCCCTAAATATCCAATTGCTTGAGAGCAGGTAGAAGTCTGAGACAAGCAAGGCTAAAAGCAAACAAAACCCATCAGCTGGCTTCTGGGAAAAGTCAATGGTAGGTGGAGTACTCCTGATGAAACAAGCCCCAGGGCTGGGAAAATATGGGAATGKATCCACAGGGTACTCAGAGAGGATGGATGAGCCACTGCCACCGGAGAGAGAAGGATAAGCTGCCCTCCTTGGCATGAAAGCAGAGGGTGGGCATCCCAAAAGGCACCCAGGGATGGGGTGCCCACCACGCACCAGCTTGGCCCCTTACCCCCACCCTGCCCCGTGGCTCAGCTGGGCTACAAAGCCCCGGGTCCCTCCTGGCTTGCAAAATGTGGTGACGTCACTCTGCAAGCAGCTGGCATCACTGAGCCACAGGGGGATGTGGAAAGCCCCCGGGCATGCCCCGCCGGCACCGGGCAATCGGTCTGGCCCAAAGGGCTCTCCCAGCCGCTCCTCCCCACCGGCAGCATCTGGTYGCCTCTCCCTTCCCATCCGCCCTCCACTTGTGGGGCTCGCAAAGGTGCCCATCAGCTCTGCCCTTGCCCCGGCGATGGGATGCGAAGGGTTAAAAAAAAGGCCACTAATAAAAACATCAAAATAGGGGGGATTTGGGAAGGGGCGCGCCGTGGTGGGTAAGCCCTGCAGGGACCGTAGGCTCCTCATGACAGGTTGAGGCAGCATTGCAAAGTATAAATTGCATCGATGAAGGCCCTGTGTCCCCCGCTGTCCCCATGCCAGCATCCCTCCCTCCTCTCCCCACGCAGCAGCACTGCTACTGGYTCGTTCCTGCACGTTCGTTTTCCCTGTCTCCCCCTAAAGAGCTGCCCCACTTCACAGCAAGCTTTCCTCGCTCCCCCTAACTATCCAGAACCCAGGGAGGTGGAGTAAAGAGATGCTGCAATAGCCCTCGGAGGCAGTAACTGCTACCTCCCAGGCAACAAACCATGCCGGGACTATGTCCTGGCGTCAACCACCCCCCAAAAAAATGTCCTGCCCCTTCAAAGCGTCATCCAGGTCTCCCAGGTGCTTCAAGCTTCTTGTTCCCAGCTCAGCGGTCGGGAGGTCAAGACAGAAATACTGGAGTAGCATCTTTCCTGCTGAGACACATCTTGGCAAGCTCCAGGAAACACCGCAGGCRGGCGGAAAAGAAGGCATCCCACAGAGGTGGGCAAAGCCCCCGGATCCCCATCAAACTAAATATTACACTCATGACATACACCAAAATTCAAGGAGTTCGGGGAATTTTAAAGCCACCCCTAATGCTGGGGGACTCTGAGCATCACCAGGGCGTTGCTCAACGATGCAGCAGCACGTTGCAGGGAGAAAGAAGGGGCCATGCAGCCACTGCGCAGGCACCGGGACCACAAGTGCCGGCATCGGCTGGAGGCAGAAAGCAGCTCATCATGTATGGCGGGCCAAAACTCAGGGGCGTGCAAGCATGATTTCAAGATGTCAYGGTTTGGCTTCCAATGTTAATGACTCCATAGAAGATAAAAAAGCAAAAGTCCCATCCTACAGAGGAAATAATTAKGTTTATCACCCAATCTAATTTTCTGACTCRTTTTCTTCCCCTGACCTTTCTCATTCTAAAGATTCAGTTCCCCTTCCCCACAGCTTTATTTGCACTTCAGACTCTACGGCGTTGCAAAGACATGTAATTATAGACACTCATTTATTTGTTGCCTACGCAGCAGCCATGCTTTGGAGTCCCTGTTCTGGGCCAGGTCCCCCATTGTGCTAGGAAGAGTGCAAGTAGCGTGCAMGAAAACTGTCCTTTCTCCCCAAGAACAGATCGCAGCTCACTTCCTAATGACACCCGGGATTCACCCACATGCTGGATAAAAACCAAACCAGCTGAGACGAGAGARGCAGCTCTTCTAATGCACGTCCATCCGTACTCACGCTTCACCCCGCAGCTGCACACCCCAGGCAAGCACCAACAGCCCGGCTATGGGGAGGCGGCTGCGGTACTCAGTGGGAGCAGTGTCAACCGGGAGGCCCGATAATCCAGTTTCGAGGAGCGGCACAGCTGATTTACAGAGAGGCTGATTTGTAGGTTAATTAAACAGCCATATTCTTTTGTGAAACACTCGAGGCTCGATAGAGGGAGAGTAAAATTCCAGCAGGAGCAGATAACAAACTGAATGAATCGACATGACAGGCGCTGGATCCCTATCTTATTTATAGGAATTCATTAGAAGGATAAGGAAAAATAGACCGCGATAACCAGATAAAGCAGCTCATGTTTGGAGAGGACTTTAAAAAATACAAAGTCTTGCAGGCATGTGAGGGATCACCACTGTTAACGTGCTACAAAGGGAGAAACCCTTCCCCAGGGATATCCCAATAGAGAGACTATGCCGGATGAGGGGAGTGCCCGGGCACAAGGGGCAAAGGAGGGGAGGTAGATAACCCTGCAATTGCCCATTCTTTCTTATGCCTTTCCCAGGTAATTACTCAGCCACTCGTGCTCTGCTGTCCAAGGCATAACCCTGGGCTCTTTTCAGCCTCCAACCTTTCAGATGTAAATGGCACGCTCCCGCAAAACCGCAAAACCTGTGTCCCACTGCTGGCAGCCTGCGAGGAACAAGGAGGGCTAATCTTTCCAGCCCACCTTCAGGCTGGGAAAAGGTGAAGGATGTTTCCCAGAGTGCTGACTCAGCGCTTCAGCCTGTGGGTGCCTCTGACATAGCCCATTGCTCTCAAGCACACCAACCCACCCCRAAACCCAGCGTGCCCTAAACCTGTCAGCACAGTCCGTGGAAAAGCCATTTCATGCAAACTTGGCTCCTGGGACCAACGTTCGGGTGACGGCAGCCAGGCACTCCTGCTCTGCTCATGGGCATGGGCCACTTTGTCTGAAATGCTGGGGTTTTGTCTCAAGCACAAGGCTGGATGCTTAAGCATTGGGACTCAGCTCTTCAACCCCAAGTCCACAAGACTTTTACACTGATTTCAGCTCAGGATCCCTTAACCCAGCTGCAGGGCAGCCTGGCAAGCAGCTCCCTTGGCTGAGCGATGCTCGGAGAAGGTAATTCCCTGGTTATCCCTGCTGGTGCTCAGCGGCAGGAGAGGCTGGGTAAATCCTGGCATCACACCGAAATTCCCGGTGCTCGCGAATATGGCTCTGAGCAGCCATTTTCACTCTGGTGCTCCAGATCACCAATGCACTCGGGCACATCAGAAGAGCCTCGGACCTACGCAGTGTAACKGCTCTGCCTGCGGTCACCTTGGGACAGATAAAAGCAAAGCACGGCAATCTYGACAGCAATATATCTTCAAGCCAGGAGCCTCAAGCCATTCACCARCTGAAGGAGCATGTGCCTGCATCTGGGCTGGCAGAGCTTGCAGAGCCAGCCCCATGGTTGGGCTTAGCAGGGAAACTTCTCTGTGAGAAAAATACAACTGCAAAACA
Source organism: Oceanodroma leucorhoa (assembly GCA_030449065.1). NCBI lineage: Eukaryota > Metazoa > Chordata > Aves > Procellariiformes > Oceanodroma > Oceanodroma leucorhoa. The sequence goes on along the minus strand of JASVER010000044.1, from coordinate 801,849 downwards.
GAGTGTGCTGTGCAAGGAGCAGGTCCTGCCTATGCTCCTGTTGACTCCTGTGAGCATTAGTGGGGTTATTTGGGTGTAAACCACGGGTTAAATCCCTCACACATCTTCACACCCCACCTCCCTCCTCGTCTGTAAACAGGACTGGAAAACACAGCCACAAAGCCAAACCTCAGCCAGATTAAGCGTAATAACCCCGCGCAGGACAAATGTCACCCCAGAGTTCCTCTGGCAAAAGCCCCTGTGAGWCTCTAGGGCACCAGAAGTCCCTTATCCACAGCAGGAGGAACTTGGAGACACCATTAAGGACAGGAAAACACCTCTGGCTTGGGCTGTGCCAAGCACAGCTCTTTGGACACCCCTTTCCTGTGTATGAGGCACATGYGCCTCCTCCCCCATCTGCCATCCTGCAAAATAAGTTGCCACGCAGCTGTGCGCAGGTGATTCCCACCCTGGTTCATTTGCCTGGCCCTCCTCAGTACCAGCCAGCCCCAAATCTGAGCCCATCCTTGCCTGCTGCACACCCACGCGGAGGTTTCCATACCCCTCGCRAACGCCTGACCAAGCCCTGTTCTGAAACAGGGATCTGTAACAAAGATCCCAGTCCCTCTGGGCTGAGACCAGGGAAAGAATGCAATCGGCCAAACAGGAGATGAACAGAGAGGAGTCATCTCCTCCTGTCCGCTTGCCATCCCAGGGGTCCGTGCAACCAGTGGGAGCTTTTCTGCCAACTCCCCWGGGTCCAGAACGGGCCCCGGGAGAAGGCAGGGGGGACTGAATAGCTGTAGGAGCCAGTTTCCCTTCCAAGCCAAGAAACTCATGCAAGGGGTGAGGTTTAGAGACTGCATTACCGGCCAGGGAAATCCCAAGCTGACTGGAAAACGCCTGTCCAAATAACTCCCATGCCCCCACCTTGACATCTTCTACATCCCAGCTGGAGACCAGCAGGCACCGGCAAGCACAAGGGAGCCAAGAGGTGCCCAAGACACGGGATGCGAGTCCAGCACTCCCTAATTCCATCTCTCACCCATCCAGCTGCGCAATTAAATATGAAGAGGTGAGGAGTGCATCTCTTCTGCCCGGTCAGAGCCATCAGCACAGAATAAGCTCCCCCAGCACTGGCAGCYGGAGGAGGGTCCCGGAGACCCACAGAGGAAAGCAGCATTTCCAGCCCCCAGGGAAAAGCGGAGTGACCGCATGGAAGGGAATCCCAGCGCCAGCAGACAATGTAGCCGTCCTCCCCGGCTCGGCCCCGGCTGACAAACGGGAATAAACCCAACTGAACCGTCCACCTCCCTGCGCCCTGGCAATTATACTCCGAGAGAAAGGTTCAAAGCACTATTGCGATTAATTAAATCAAAAGAGCAATGTCAGCTCGCAGCCCTGGGAGGATCTGGCCCTTTACAGATTTCCGAATTGAAAATGCACATCACAGCATGCCCAGGGGACATTTCCTACAAAAAAAAAAAAAAAAAAAAAAATCCTTTTTCTAGGCAGAAGCCTTCAGCACTCAGGGGACACAAAAAGACACATACTGAGACATCCCTGGCATAGAGAGGGGAGGGGGAAATCAGCCGGCTCAGGTGAGTGTCACAGTACAGTCGTGCTCAGTTATTTCAGTTGTGTGCTCCTGGAAAAGCCATCAGTAAGTTCAAATCTGCTTTTCTCATATTGCTTTTGGGGAGGAGGGGGGGGTATCTCTTTTCCTTCCTTCCAACGCATCGCGTCTGCTGGAGAACCGGCGTGAGGGAGAAATTCAGCTGATTTAAAGGGACACAAAGATGGTCGATGCGGAATAAATTTCCTTTCCTCCCCCTCGGGACCCCCCACCCGCGACCCGCGGGGCAGCGGCGCGCCCCTGCGGGCAGCAGCAGCCAGCGGCAGCCGGCTCCCCCCGCGGGCAGGTGGGCTCTCACCTGATGAGGTTCTGCAGGCCCTGCTTGCTGGAGTTCCTTCTCAGGATCGCGCTGGTCATGGTGGCCGCGGCTGAGCGGCGGGCAGGGTCCCGCCTGCC